>QRFJ01001499.1:328192-549494 GCA_006176705.1 Cocos nucifera
CTCCCTCTTCATACCACCTTCAGGTCCTCTCTCTCCTATCCACATCCAAGAGTTCTTGGGCTCGAGTTTGGTGTGATCCAAGCAAGAGAAAGACGACAGAAAAGAAAGAAGACAGCACTGTTGCAAGAGACAACAACTGATCTTCAAAAGCTATTTTGAAGACCTTCAAAATTAGATTCTGATCTAATTTTTGGAGCATATATTAAGAAGGAGAAGATCTCCATATCCTACCTGAGTGAATATCGATAGAGGCTAGGCGCTTGCATAGCTACATCCAGAACCTTAGACAAACATCGGGATCATCACAAGATAATTGGATTACCCAAAATATAGGTATAATTAAATTAAATTTAATTTATTTTTATTTTATTTTATTAGATCAATAAAATTAGATCTGAAGAGTCTCAAATCTAATTTAGATTTAAGAGAAAAAATTTTGGAAATATCCCTCTTAATCCAATCAGATCTGAATGAATCTAATCCAAAAAATAGGATTTTTCCTTCAATTGGTATCAGAGCCAGGTTTCATAATTAATTAGATTTAATTTTAATATATTTTTGATTTAATAATTAGATAATTTTAGATATCATATTAGATGTGATTAGATCTAAAATTAAAAATTTAAAAAAATTAAATAATCTAGATCTAAGATGTATGAGATGCATGACTAGACTAGGAATAGAATTATTCTATGTATAATCTAGCATAATCATAATTTTAATTTAATTAATTATAATTTTTAAATCTATTTATTTATTATTTTTTGATACTATATATATTATAATTAGATCTAAAAAATAGAAAATAAATTTATTTAATTTTGTTCATATGAGATATGATAGATGCATGTTTAGACTAGTTGTAGAATAGTTCTACAAAGTTATCTTGAATAAATTAAATTTGATATGATTAAATTTAAATTTTATTTTTTAGATATTTATGAGATAATTTAGATCTAAAAACATACATGATATGATATATGATATTTATGCAAAACATGTTTTAAAGTTAGATCAATTTTTATATATGTGATATATATGTAGATCTAACTAGTTTTGTAGATTCATCATATTTCTGATTAAGGCGTTCCCCTTGGCCATTCGGTCATAAGAACAAAGAAGGATTTAAAGGTCCTCTCTTTCCATTCAATGGGGTGTTCTTATGATGTGTAGGGGTGCTGCACATTCGTCCTTAATCAAAATCAAAAACTTATTTTCTATAAAATTCTAGATCCTAAAATCCTAGGATTTTATTTACATGTTTTGTTTATGAACCCTAAACTTAATTAAGAATTAAGGTTATGAAATATATTAGATCTAAAATTAAGAATTTTTAGATCTAAGATATATTCATAAAATTGGGTTTGGGCTTGGGTAGCTCAATTAGGTTTAGCGGTTGATCAAACCAAATCAAGAGTTTGTTAGATGGGATCAAGGGGTGCTCAAATTGACCAACCTAATAGGATTAGGTTTGGGTCAAGATCGAGTCACATGAGTGATCGATCAAGTTAAGACCTAATTAGGCTCAGTGGTTAGAGTTTGAATTGTAGGCTAACTTGATTGGTTCTGGCTCAATAATTTGGTGTCTAAGGTAAGTTTGGTAGATACGATCAACTAATTTTTAATTGAAAGCTAGTTGACTCGAATGCGTTCTTATCGAGTTAATGGCATATCCCTTCCACCGGTCTCACCTACCTGGCCATATTTGTCGACTCAATCCTGATCTAAGGTGGCTAATAATCCAAGCTAACCCATGCCACTAGGTTAGTCATAATAGTTATGGCTATGTCAAGTCAAGTTTAAAGAGACCTAAATCAAATCTTCCTAAGAAAAGATTAAGTCTAAGATCTTCCACTATTGTAGATATGCGGACTCTTTTCGAGGTTGATTGCTCTCGGCTGGTCACAGTGGTTCAGTTATACTAGAAAGATGCAACCATATCTATTATGCATTGGATGCTATGGGCTGGAGGATGGATTGGGCTCAATATTTCAGATATGGTGAGAGACCCAATTAGGAATCTAATCTGTGCAAATGGTGGGTCTGACTTAACTAAGGAGTGGATCAATATTTCGGACATGATGAGATTCATGAATTAGAGACCAAGCTTGGGTGCACCATGATTAGAGAATCATTGGACAAGAGTTGTTCACTCATTAGCTAACCCATCACCGATAACTGTTAGGTGAGGTGATGAGTCAGTTGGTTGGACTGCACCATCCACTAGAAATCATTAATCATGGAGATTTTTGCATCTCTACAGAGAGTGTAGGGATCCAAAGAAAATAGTGGAAGCTAATTTATTTAAAAATCAAATGCTTAAATAAATTGGTCAAGTCTTAATTACAAAATCTAACTAGAAACTTTGACTCTCTATAGGAAAAAGAAAAATGTCTGCATCCAACCCACTAGCTCGTATCCTAGACACCCATAGACTGATCGGACTCAATTACAAGGATTGGCTCCAGAACTTCAAAATTATTTTGGGTTCCCAGAAGTTAACTCATGTATTTAATCAGGATCCCCCTACCTTATCAGTCCATCTATCCACTGAACAGAGAGCGTCTCTTGATAAATGGATGAATGAAGATAATAAGATCAGATACTAAAAGTTGGGCTCGATGTCTGATGAGCTTTAGCACCAATATGAAGATATCAAGACGTCCGCTAAATGTTGGCTCACTTGCAAGAGTTGTTTGGTGAACAGAGTCGTGCAGTCAAATATCAGGTCACTAAATGATTGTTTAAAACTAAAATGCATGATGGATAGTCGGTCCAAGATCATTGTCTGATGATGATCAAGGACTTGAAAGAGCTTGAGAAGCTTGGAGTGAAGTTAGACCAGAATCTACAGAATGATATAATTCTACAATCCTTGACTGATGCATATGGGCAGTTCATCATGAACTACCATATGCATAAACTTTAGAATACTCTGGCCGAACTTATGAATATGCTGGTTACTACTGAGCTTTTTATGAAAGATTCTAAAGGCTCAGTACTTGTTGTAGAATAGACTTCTTTCAAGAGAAAGTCTTTTAAAAAGAAGAAAAAATCTGTGAAAAGGCAAAAGATGAAAGGTAGAAAGAAAAAGAAGACAGAGCTGAAGAAGAAGGCCACTGATAAAGAAAAGTATTTTCATTGTAATACTGACGGCCATTGAAAGCGAAACTACCCTACATAGCAGGCTACCCTAAAGAATAAGGAGATAGGTCTTTTTGGAGGTATGCTCATTATTGAATCTAACCTTACGATTTTTTCTACATCCAGTTGGGTGCTTGACTCTGGTTCTAGTGCTCATTTGTGCACTTCTATGCAGAATTTTGAGGATAGCAGGAGGCTGAGGGATGATTAGATGATCCTATGCATTGAAAATGGAGCAAGAATTACTACTGTGGTCATGAAAACCTACCCTCTTCGACTACCATCTGGCTAAGATTTAGTACTTAGGGATTGTTATTATGTGCCTGTCATAAGCAGAAATTTAATTTCTATTTCATGTTTAGCACAAGAAGGCTATGTAATTAGTTTTCTTAAGAATCATTATAATATTCTTTATGAAAGAAATAAAATTGCAAGTGATTTCCTCATTAACGGTCTCTACCAGTTACATATTGATGTATCTATCTTTAATATCGAGCAAAATATGAATGCCATAAAATGATCAAGGGATAGTCCAAACGATAGGTATCTATAGCACCTAAGATGAGGTCATATAGCAGAAGATAAGCTTAACAAATTGAAGAAAATTAGACTATTGAGTTTGTCGACTTTCGAGTCATATCTAATTTATGAATCATGTCTTCATGGCAAAATTATTAGATGTATGTGCCCTAGAAGCCAGAATTGGCTGACACTTGTAATACACTTTTAGGGATAAAATTATAATTTTAACTATAAATAATAAAATGGGTTATGTTCTATCACAAATGTGTATTTAGTGTCCGTGATACATCCCTTAAGTTAATAGTAATGATAATTATTATTTTCAAGAGTTGAAAATTTGAGATAAGAATTTGCATTATTAACTCATAAAATGCTCCTGACCGTAGGATCATCATGAGAATGGTGATTGATTCAAAAGGTTGGTGTACAATCACTTCTTTATAGTAGATGAGTCTTGAGTCTACGGTGTGGAGACAATGGAGCGAGAGTACAGATATTCGTTAGAGAATGAGGACACTGAGCGTGACCACCTCGAGTAGTCATAAGAAAGTCTACCTTCTCGTCGATGACTGACTTGAAGCTGCAGTGGTGTGTCTGGTTCTTTGATCTATGGTGCATCGATAGTTCATCTTGAAGGTGTTATAGTTTGACTACACCATGACTCAATCTCCTAGCTATTCGAAACCCTGAGGTGTATGTTGGCTATAGCATGTTCATTGTAGGAATTGGATTGCACCAAGAGGAAATCTATCTACCTCAGTGGATGAAGAGCAGCCCTATGATGATCATGAGAATCAAGTCCATAAGCCCATGGCCATGGTAGAGTGAAATAATAGAAAGAGTTTCTATTAAGATTTTCACATCGGACTTGAATCGAATGATTAAATCATATGATAGAAATTAGGGTTTGACGAGTTCACCTTAACCCTAATCTGATCGAGGCTCAAGATAGAAGAACTTAATCACACAAGTAGCTGCATCGAGAGGTTCATTTTCAATTTTGATGAGTTACCACCATATACTACTAGGTGTTACTGGTAGATTTTGGGAGCAATTAGAATGATTTAGATGATCGATCATTCTAGTTGTCTGAATTAGAAGAGTTCTGATCCATCAAAAGGAGTTTTGATGATATCGATGATGGAGATCATGACATATCCCATTACCATACAGAATTGAATCTAACTGGATCATACAAATAAGGGTTTGGATCTGGATATCATCAAGGGACTAATCCAGTCAATTGATTTAAATTAGATTCAATTAGGTTCAAAAAAATCATACTAGCACGTGATTGAGCCTAATGTTCTCCTTTTATAATCATTAAAAGTTGTCTCAACTGAGCCAAATTAGTTTGTGCTCACTCAGATACCTTTACATGGTCTGACTGGAGCTTGTCTAGGTTAGAAAAGGATTATCTTAATTTATGAGATAAATTTGAGATAACACCTGCCATTTTTCGTCACCTGCTAATTCTTATCTTTTGACTTTGGTCAAATGTTGACCTTTGATCCTTGGACATCTGCCCATGTATCATGCACTTATTGGAGAGCAAATAGGGACTTGTCCCCTTACTAGAAATTGAAAAGAAGGGGGTGCACGCCTAGGGAGGCATGCGCACATGGATAGGGACGCCTGGAGTCCCATATGGATGGGACTTCAGGTTGCTTCTTGGTTTCTATTTAGGTGACCCCTAGCTATAGACTTTGACCAATCTTAGGTGCCATCTAAGGATGAATTTATGGAGCTCTCATCTAATTGGATCAGATGATGTCATCCCATCAATCAGATTTAGATCTGATTGCACGAAGCAACATGATTGGCCGGGATGATGTGGCACTGCATGGCGCAGTAGGGTCAATATAAACCCTATCTGCACCACACTTTTAGAGAGTTTCCTCTTAGCCATGCCTCAAGACTGCCCCTCTCCCTCTTCCATGCCATCTTCTGATCCTCTCTCTCCTCTCCATGCCCAAAGGAAGTTGGGCTCCAGTTTGATGTGATCCAGGCAAGAGAAAGCTGACGAGAAAGGAAGAAGGCGGCACTGCTGCAGAGACGACTGCTAATCTTCAAAAGCTATTTTGAAGATCCTTCAAATCAAATCCAGATCTGATTTTTGGAGAGGTGATAAAGAAGGAGAAGATCTTTAGATCCAGTTCGAGTGGATACTAGTAGAGGCTAGGCACTTGCATGGCTAGATCTAGAATCTCAGGCAATCAGCAAGATCATCAAAGGATAATCAGATTACCCAACATCAAGATATAATTAAATCAGATTTAATTTACTTTTATTTTTATTTATTAGATCTATAAAATTAGATTTGAAATATCTTAGATCTGATCTAGATCTATGAGAAATTTTTTTTGAAATATCTCTCTTGATCCGATCAGATCTGAACGAACTTGATCCAAAAAATCAGGATTTTCTCTTCAAAAATGACTAAGCTCCTTTTTATAGGACATGGAGAAAGGGCCATGGATCTGCTTGCCCTAGTACATATTGATGTATGCGGTCTATTTGATGTGTCGATCAGAGGCAACTTTGATTACTTCATAATCTTTACCGATGATTTATCTCGGTATAGGTACATATATCTTATGAGACACAAGTCTGAAGCTTTTAAAAAATTCAAAGAATTCAGACATGAAGTCGAAAAGCAAACTAGAAAATCCATTAAGATTCTTCAATTAGATTGAGGAGGTGAATACCTTAGTCGAGAATTTCTAGACTATCTCAAGCAAAATGGTATAGTCTCTCAATGGACTCCACCTGGAACATCTCAACTCAACGAAATTTTAGAATAGAGAAACCAGACCCTATTAGATATGGTCCAATCCATGATGAGCTTCACAGACCTTCCTGATTTTCTTTAGAAACATAGTCTATTAACTACAATATATTTACTAAATAGGATTTCCTTTAAAATCATTCCTATCATACCGTATGAGATATGGCATGGTAAGAAATCAAGTCTGAGTCAACTCAGAATTTGGGATTGTCCGGCTCATATCAAAAGACAACAAGCGGACAAGTTAGAATAAGGTCCTTTAAAGCTTGATTCATAGGATATCCTAAAGAGTCATTAGGATATTATTTCTATATTTCAGAAGACCACAATGTGATTGTGAGTCGGCATACTATCTTTTTTGAAAAATAGTTTATTCAAGATAGTGGCATTGGAAAGTAGATTAAGCTAGAGGAGAAAGTCTCCCAAGAGCAACGAGCTAAAGATCCTATGGAATCAAATCAGGTTGAGCCAATACAATTACTACCTCCTCCACCTCATAGATTGAAAAGGATTTTCTATCCCCCTGAGAGGTACTTAGGTACTATTTCAAAGAAAGTAGAAGAAATATTCCTTGTAGGTAATGGGGTTCGTGGTGATCCCAAAATCTATAATGAGGCAATATCGGATATCAACTCCAAAAAGTGATTAGAGGTAATGAAGTCAAAAATTGACTCGATGCACTCAAACCAAGTCTGGACCTTAGTAGATCCATTAGAAGGTATAGTACCTATTGGGTGTAAATAGATCTACAAGAGAAAGATTGGTGCAGATGGGAAAATGGAGACATTCAAAGCTAGATTAGTGGCAAAAGGTTATAGTTAGCGCGAAAGCATTGACTATCAGGATACTTTTCACCTATAGCTATGCTAAAATCCATCCGCACATTGCTTGCTATTGTAGCTTATTTTGATTATGAAATATGGCAAATGGATATGAAAATGACATTCTTAAATGGATATCCTTGAGGAAGATATCTATATGGAACAGCCGCTAGGTTTCACATCCAGTGATGCTGATCACAAAGGTATGCAAGCTGCAAAGGTCCATATATGGACTTAAGCAAGCATCTCGGAGCTGGAATACTCATTTTAATGATGTGATCAAATTATTTGGTTTCATCAAAAATGAGGAGGAAATCCATGTGTTTTCAAAAAGGTCAGTGGGAGCACTATTGTCTTCCTCGTACTTGTACGTGGATGATATCCTCCTTATTGAAAATGATATTTCCCATGTTGACCATAGTTAAAATGTGGTTATCTAAAGAATTCTCCATGAAAGACCTAGGAGAAGCATCCTTTATTCTAGGAATTAAGGTCTATAGAGATAGACCGAAATAGGATGCTAGGACTTTCATAGAAGATGTACATAGAGGAAGTGCTAAAGAGGTTTAGCATGGAAAACTCTAAGAGGGAATTTGGTATCCCTTCAGACATGGCATTCATCTTTCCAAGAAGATGTGCCCTAGCACACCTGAGGAAATAGAATGCATGAGCAAGATCCCTTATGCTTCAGCAATAGGGAGCCTCATGTATGCCATGTTATGTACACGACCTGATATAGCCCATGCTGTGAGTGTCACGAGCAGATATCAGTCGAATCCAGATGAAGAACACTGGACTTCTGTGAAATGTATCCTTAAGTACTTGAGAAGAACTAAGGATATGTTGTTGATTTTTGGTAATGGAGAACTCCAAGTCTAGGGATATATAGACTCAGATTTTATGTCCGATATAGATGATCGAAAGTCAACATCTGAGAGTTTGTTTGTGTGTAATGATGGTGCTATCAGTTGAAAGAGTTTCAAGCAGACAGTGATAGCAGATTCCATCATGAAAGCAGAATATATCGTTGTATCAAAAGCTACGAGGGAGGCATTCTGGTATAAGAAATTTACCGCAGAGATCGAAGTGATGCCATCAGATGCCATTCCTTTATACTATGACAACAATGGCACCATCGTCCTTGCTAAGGAGCCAAGGTCTCACAAGAAATTCAAGCACATCGAGCGGTGATATCACCTAATCCATGATTACCTCAAGAAAGGTATTGTAGAGGTCAAGAGAGTCAACTCCACAAACAATGTGGCAGATCCACTTACAAAGCTGTTGGGCTAGTAGAAGGTCGAAACCCATCTTGAGAAGATGGGACTTAGATTTGTAGCCAGTTGGTTTTAGGTCAAGTGAGAATTTGTTAGATATGTGTGCCCTAGAAGTTAGAATTGGCTGACACTTGTAATACACATCTAAGAAAAAAATTATAATTTTGACTATAAATAATAAAATGGATTATTTTCTATCGTAATATGTATTTGAAAGTGTCTGTGATACATCCCTTGAGTTAATGGTAATGATGGTTCATATTTTTAAGAGTTGAAAATTTAAGACATGAATTTTCATTATTAACTCATAAAATGCTCTCGATCATAGGATCATCATGAGGATGGTGATTAATCCAGAAGGTTGGTGTACGATCATTTTTTTAGATAGATGAGTCTTGAGTCTATAGTGTAGAGACACCGGAGCGAGAGTATAGGTACTTGTTAGAGAATGAGGGCACTGAGCGTGACCACCTTGAGCAGTCATGAGGAAGTCTACCTTCTCGTCGATGACTGGCTCAAAGCTATAGTAGTGTGTCTAGTTCTTTAACCTGAGGTGATCGGCAGTTCATCTTGAGGGTGTTATAGTTTAACTATACTATAACTTGATCTTCTAGCCATTCAGAACCTGAGGTGTATGTCGGCTATAGCATGTTCATTGTAGGAATTGGATTGCACCGATAGGAGATCTATCTACCTTGGTAGATGAGGAGCAGCCCTATGATCATGAGAATCAAGTCCATAAGCCCATGGCCATTGTAGAGTGAAATAATAGAAAAAATTTCTATTAGGATTTTCACATTAGACTTGAATTGAATGATTAATTCATATGATGAAAATTAGGGTTTGACGAGATCACCTTAACCCTAATTCGATCGGAGCTCAAGATAGAGGAACTTAATCACATAGGTAACTACACCAAGAGGTTCATTTTCAATTCTAATGGATTGCCACCATATGCTACTAGGTGTCACTGATGGATTTTGGAAGCAATTAGAATGATTTGGATGATCGATCATACTAGTTATTTAAATCAGAAAAGTTCTGATCCATCAGAAGGTGTTTCGATAATGTTGATGATAGAGATCGCGATGTATCCCATTACTATACAAAACTGAACCTAGTTGGATCACACAAATAAGGGTTTGGATCTGGATATCATCAATTGGACTAATCCAGTTCAATTGATTTGAATAAGATTCAATTAGGTTCAAAAAAATCATGCTAGCATATGATTGAGCCTAATGTTCTCCTTCAACAATCATTAAAGCTTGTCTCGACTGAGCTAAATGTGTTTAGGCTCACTCAGAAATCTTTACTTGGTCTGACTGGAGCTTGTCCAGATCAGAAAAGGATTGTCTTAATTTATGAGATAAATTTGAGACAACACCTGCCATTTTCCATCACCTTTGTTTCCCTAGTTCCATCTATCTCAGACCTCCTCAAGATGCTCTTCTCATCAAAGATAACATCCCTATTGATCACTGACTTTTGTGCCCGAGAGTCCCATAGCAGGTACCCCTTGACTCCTTGTAGATATCCTATGAATGTCATCTTTTGAGATTTCAGATCTAATTTGCTCCTTTCAGTTGCCTCCATATGTGCATTGGCTATGCAACCGAAGACTTTCAGGTGGCAAAACTCCACTTTCTTACCACTCCAGACCTTCTCTGGAATGCCTCCATTCAGCTTATAATGAGGAGACTTGTTCACAAAAAAATAAGAAAAAATTAGAGCATCATCCCAAAAAGATTTTGGGAGTGATGTCTGTAGCCTCAAACTCCATGCCTTCTCAGTTAGTGTCCGGTTCATCCTCTCCACGACACCATTCTGCTGGAGAGTCATCCTTATCGTATAATGGCATTTGATGCCATTTTTCTCATAGTACCTCCTGAACTCCAAGCTACTATACTCCCCTCCATTATCCGACCTCAGATATTTTACCTGTCTCCCTGACTCCTTCTCTACTTTAGCTCTCCAGGCTCTGAACCAGGCAAACACTTCTAATTTTTCTCGGATCAGATAAATCCATACCTTCCTTAAGAAATCATCAATGAAAGTAACAAAATATTTTGTCCCATCTCTAGTTGATATAGAAACTGATCCCCACACATTCGAGTGCACTAAATCCAGCACTTTCTCACTATGCTTGGTACTTCTAGCAAACTTCATCCTATACTATTTGCCAAAGATACATGGCTCATAAAAATCAATGCCCTCCTTCTTCAGGGTTGGGATCATATCTCTTCTGCTTAGTTCTGTGAGCCCACAGTCACTCATATGATCCATTCGATGGTACCACAATCGATATAAAATCTGCTCCTCCTGTGCCGCTACTAGCATCTCTGCACTATCATTTACCACTGAGCCTTTCATTCTGTAAAGATTGTTGCTCAGTCTTCTATCTCTTATCACCACCAAAGCTTCCTTGAAAATTTTCAGACATCCACTCCCAGCCAGCTACAAAAAGCATAATCCTGCTCCTCCAAGTAGCCCAAAGAAATAAAATTCTTTTTCAACTTTGGTACATACCTGACATTTGATAATGTATGAATGATCTCATCATACATCCTCACCCTGATAGAGCCAATTTCAACTACTTTACATGGGTGATCATCTTTAAGGTTGACACTTCCACCATCGGCCTTCTAGTAGGTAGCAAACCACTCTCGATGAGAAGTATAGTGGTGCGAGTATGCTGAATCTAATATCCACATAGTATTGCACTCTGTAGATTCATCTGATACAACTAGTAGGTCTTCTCCATTACTCACGGAAGCTATATCATCTTCCTTGCTGGCCTTCCCTTTTTCTGATCTCAAAAGGGAACAATCTCTCCTCAGGTGTCCAGGCTGATGACATTTATAACATTTCAATGTCACTTCCTCTGATCGCGAGACTTTGACCTATCCTTGGATTTCTCTCTTGTCTTCTCATTTGATCTTTCTGTCTTTCGTTCACAGCCAAGATCTCAGACTTAGGATCATCCTTGTAGATCTTCTCTTTTTGCTCATTTGATCTGAACACACCAACAACCTCTTCATAGTTTAGGGTCTTCTTCCCATAAACTAAAGTTGTTATGAGACCATCATACGAACCTAGGAGAGAACATAATAGCAGCAATGCCCGATCCTCCTTGTCGATCTTCACATCCAAACTCATCACCTCAGAGCATACCTGATTGAACCTTTGGATATGTGCAACAAGATCTCCGCCTTCAGGCATCCTCAAACTATACAGTTGTTTCTTCCACCATAGCTTGTTCATCATATTCTTCCCCATGTATGTGTTCTCCAGTCTCTCCCAGAGCCCCTTTGTCATAGTCTCTATGCAAACCTCGGACAAAACCTGATCGGTTAAGCACATTCGGATTGTGCTAAAAGCAATTTCCTCCAACTTTTTTCAATCCTCAGCACTGATCTTTTTTGGTCTTTCTTTATCAAGATCTTGTAGATCCCCTGCTGAACCAACAAGTCCTTTATTCTTTGCTGCCATAAAGTAAAGTTTCCCTTATCATCGAATTTCTCAAAATCCACCTTGAATCCACTTGATCCCATGACTTCAAACAAGTCAAGAATAGATCCCTAACATCCTTCACGATCACACACCAGTAAAACTATCCTTTAAAGAAGATCTAACTAGTCTTAGATCCTCTTTTCAAACTTCTATATCACCATTCCTCCATATAAATAATCTTCACCTCAATCTAGAGACAACCATGAAGCAAACTAGAAATTTTAGGATAAAACCTAATACAATAGATCCTGGATGTAGTAAATCCTAGATGTCTTTCTTTCTTCCATGCAATATTGCTCTGATACCAAATGTTGGAAATATGCGCTCTTTCCACATGGATCGACATGGCCATCAGTGATTAGCCAAGCAACAAGAAAGTACTTCTCAGAGATCTCTATAGAAGCACAATCAAATAAATCAAGGAATAGAGAAGAAGAAAAGAAGAAATTTCTAAGAGAAAAAAACTTTTATTCACTATATTTTAGCACCTCTTACAATCTTAACCTATTTTCAATATATATACTTTACAAAGGGTCAAGCCCAAGCTCATAGAAAAATTCTCCAAATCCAAACAACCCACGTATATGAAATAATAACCCATGAAAACTGAACCAGCCTGGTTTCAGACTGAGCCGGCTAACCTGCGACTGGGTCGGCTCAGTTTGGGACTGAGCCGACACAACTAGACTGAGCCAACCCAGTTGTGTACCATACCAATAATTCAAAAATGCTGCTCTCTATCTGAATTTTTCTCTAAGACCTAACCGACCCAGTCCTGGACTGTGCCGACTTAGTCTCAGAGTGAGCTGGCCTAGTTTCTGAACTTTACTATTAAGGCTGATTCTTCTTTCGACTCGCTCTCATCTTTTCATGACCTATCTTTTCATGTTTCAAAGACTTGAGAGTGCCACTTTTGAGCTTAGACTTTGTTTGGTTGATTTGGATTAGATCCAATCAGGTTCAAGAAAATCATGCTAACACATGATTAAGCTTGACATTCTTCTTTTATAGTTTTTCTAATCTATCTCTATTAAGTCAAATTTGATTTGACTCATCCTTGGATTGTAAATGGGTTTATTTTCATCTGGGTGGAACTTGTCCAAATTAGATTAATTCTAGAAATAAATCCATTCTGAAATGTAATTGGACTAGGGTCAATAGTTGACCCAATTGAGAGAATTGAGGGTCACAAGATCAGAGTCTTCTAAAAATTTTTTTAGGAATTCTTTTCTTTTAATTTTTGGATATGTGATAGGACTCAAGTCATGCTTTGGTTGTGCCAAATTTGGTGATTTTTGGAGGTCCTTAGATTAGGTTAAGATAGAGTTTGATTTGGATCAAACTTTTGAGGGAAGAGTCCTAGGTGCCCTAGACTCTTCATTATCCTTTCATGCTGCCACCTTTGGAGATGTTTTTGGTAAACCAAACCAAATAGAAATTAGGTTGGGGATGTCGTCTATCAACTCTAGAGTCCTAAGTTATCAATCAATTTGATTGCTTGATGAAATGGAACTCTAACGTGGCGCAGGAGTCTATTTAAAGACCCTGCACCCTAAGGCTTTAATCCTTTGATCACCATGCCCATATGCTACTACCATAAACCTCTTTCATGCCTCATTTAGAGATCCTCCCTCTCTTCTCTACATCTACACTAGAGTTGGTGAGGTTTCAACCATCAAAAGTTGAGAAAAGTCGAAGATAAAACAAGACAAGGCGATCTAGATTAAGAGATAGGGTGCTGCCTTCAAAGTTTGTTTGAAGGCTTCACAAATCATATCTAGATCTAATCTTTTGAGATTGGATTCACAAGGAGAGTGCATCCAGATCTAGCCTAAGTGGACTCTGATAGAGGCCAGGCAATTATGTGGCTACATCTAGAACCCTGGGTGACAATAGATCATTGACAAGGTAAAAGCTGTTTACCCAACCAAGGTAAAAAAAAATTAAATCAGATTTAATTTTAATTTTTAGTTTTAATATCAGATCTATAGGATTAAATTCGAGATGTCTCAAGTCTAATTAGAATTTTTAGAAAATTTTTTGAATTATTCCTTTAGATTCAATCAAATCTGAACGATCCTGTGGTGGAAAATAGGGTTTTCATTTATGGCCAACCGGGAGTAGCAGGTTGAAGGTGGAGGTTGAGAGGATTAACGGAAAGAATTTTTTCTGCAATGAAAGGTCTGAGTCCATGATTTTTTGATCGATCTTGGTTGGAGAGATCGGGGTGTATGATGGGTAATAGGGTTCTCTAGGAAGATGGGCAGTGTAGGACTGTTTGATGGATAAGAGAAGTTTTCTAGGGGATAATAGTCGAAGAAAAGCTGAAGAAGCGACTATACGTCCTTTGATTGAAGGAAGGCAGGAGAAGTAGTCAGAGATGCATTCAACAGTTCGATCAGATCATGGATTTGCGAAGCCTTGAAGATGATAGAGATGAATGATCCATGGAGGTTCGGTAGGTCAGTGCTGGATGGCTGATCTTGGATTAGATTTCTTCTACAGGAGCACAAGGAAGAGTCGTTGTTCAGGTGGAGGATGATTTGTGTACAGCAAGAAAGGACCTGGATACCTATAAGAAGATGGTGTTGAGATAAGGCAGGAAGCACTGGAGTTGCTGCAGTAGTGCTTTTCTGGAGGCATGGGGTTGAGAGAGGCTTGGTGGTGTAGCAGCTGAGGGAGGTATCTCAACAAAGAGTGTTAGGAGGCATCTCAGGAAGACCAACAGTAGGTCTCAGAGAAAGTCAGGGAGTATCAGAAGCCTCAGAATGAGATAGGTGGATTTGAGCTTAGGACAGGGTTTGAGCTATAGTTCCTCTGGGTGCAACTGAAGCGATGGCTGGTACAAGGGCAGAAGAGGAGAAGGCTAGGATGAAATTTTCTAGGATTCAGTCATTGGATTCAGGAGAGTTGGATGAACTCTTAGATTTCGAAGGAGCCTACAAAGTATAGTGTATTCGAGATAGTTTCGAAGGGGTCCACAAAGTGTGGAGGATCCAAAGGAGCAGTGATGGTGTTCGAGGTGCAGCAGTAGGCCTAATAGTACAATATTGGATGGTTGGCCTCGAATGACTCGATTATAGAGTCAAGATTTTCAGGTGGAGCACCGGGCAGAGATGGCTTCACCAGTGGAGATGTGACATAATTTCAGAGCGGAGGAGTGCAGGAGGATCAATATCCTAGCACCAATACTAGAGATGCATAGTTTTAGGTAGAGCAGTACATGCAAGAAAGACCGGCAAAGTTATAAGAAGATCATGTTAGGATATGTAGTGAGTGCCGGTACAGAAATATTGTAGGATCTTATGGAAAGTCTAGGATAATTGATGCAGCTACCAAGCAGAAGGGTTCTTATAATTTTCAGGGTGGTGCATAGTTGCAAGCCAAGATCTTCAATGGTGGAGACGGTCATCCCAAAGATCTCTAAGGGTGCACAACAACTGAAGAGGATTGGCGGAGGCAATGTTTGCACAAGAGGCCATCAAGATATGCAGCGATAGCGGGATCATGTAGGAGAGTATTGCTAGGATTTGCCAAGGCTTGGGGCACAAAGGTGGAGATTGTTAGGATTTGTGGTGCTCTCAAGCCTTGGGAGGCCATAGGAGGAGCCAGGATGTTGGCTCTGGGAGTCTAGGATGAGTGTGAGTCCTAGAGTTAGGATAGAAGTTATCCTAGGGTGAAGGCGGTGTGTAGCCCTACATGGACTCGAGGTTTAAGTGTGAGAATCTTGAGGAGGGCTTGGTAGGTACTCTAGAGATCTGGGATATAAGATGGAGCAAAAAACTAAAGCCAGAAGAAGAATCAGCCAAGATAAGGGACTGACATACAGGCGAGCTGGCTCGGATATGCAGTCGAGCTGGCTCGGACTGAGATCGATACGACTCAAGGTGCAGTCGAGCTGGCTATCTCAAAAAAATAGAAGATAAGGTTCAGACGATAAACAGTCGAGCCAGCTCAGCTTCTGACAGAGCCAGCTCGATGGTGGTGAACAAAACTAGATGGGGTTTTCTGTTTATGTCTTAAGGCCCGGTCCAATAAGATTTTAAGATAGTTAACACATGTATGGATCAGGTTTAGATCCAGGTGATGAGAGCATGGAAGACATAGGTGTACATAGGCTCGATGAGTGCTTTCATGTATTGGATTAGCCAAGAGAGTTTTTGGTCGGATCTAATATCTATGTATAAATACATAGGATGTATTGGGGTCCTTACAACTAAGAAGTCGACCCAAGCTTTGGCCAGCTTCGGGCGCTGTCCTACCGCCACAGTCAATGTTATTATGCCTTCGACTGGTATGGCATTGCCAGCAAATCCTACCAGCGGAAAATTCATTGACCCCAAGCGGTCGTCGATCAGGGATATTTTTGAGAAGACATCGTAAAATAACACATCGATCGAGCTTCCATTATCTACCAGAATACGGCGTACATCATAGTTAGCAATATTCAAAGAAACTACAACCGCATCATTGTGCGAAAATTGGATTCCCTGACCGTCCTCCTCGGTGAAGGCCACGGCTCCACGATCCTCCATCTCCTCATCGATCCTCCAGATCCGCTGGTCTCCCCTTGCTGAGGTCCTCCTAAGATAGTATTGATGATGCCAAGGGGCAGCCGATCTTCTTGCTGGTTTTCTCCACTTGGCAGTAATGCTCTTAGCTGATCTTCTTTCTCCTCAAGCCATCTTCATAGAAATCGGCTAAGTCTACCTCACCTGACGAGCTCTTCGATCTCGTCCTGAAGTTGGATGCACTCCTCAATGTCATGACCGTGGTCGCGATGGTAAAGGCAGAACTTGTTGGGATTGCGCTTGCTAGGATAGGAACGCATTCTCTTCGATCTTGGAAGTTGCTTTCGGATCTCCATCAGTACTTGAGTCTTCGGGGCGTTAAGGGGGGCGTAATTGTGAAATCATCGTCATCGAGGAGAACTTCGGCGCTGGGGGGAACCTCGGCGTGCCCTTCCATCAGGGCTTCCCCGCCTTCGAGCTTGAGGGGGAGTCTGGGCTCGCCTGCGATCAGGGAGAGTCCGGGAATGCGGTCGAGCTTCAATCCTCTTCCTTTCTTCAGTGGGCCTACCTGGCCCACCAATTCGCCGCTTACCACCGGCTCCATCGTCCTTAGCCTCGAAGGCCTTCTCACCCGGGCATAACTTTTGGTCCGAGCCAGCATGTCAGCAAAGTCCCTAGGATACTTCTTTTTTAGGGAGAACAGTAAGTCGTTCTTCTGAAGACCGCCCTTGAGAGCGGCCATGGCGACTGACTGGTCCAGGTCCCAAATCTCTAGTGCAGCAGTATTAAACTGGGTGACGTAAGCTTGGATGGGCTCTTCCTCCTTCTGCTTGATGGCCATTAAGGAATCTGAACCTCGGCGCGGATGCCGACTACTGATAAAGTAGGCCACGAACAGTTGACTCATTTGGTCAAACGATAAGATGGTATTTGACTTGAGCGCTGAGTACCAGTTCCTAACGGCCCCTTTAAGGGTAGAGGGGAAAGCCCGACATAGGATAGCATCCGACGTGCCATGGAGCAGCATCATTGTCCAGAAAGCTTCCAGGTGGTCGATTGGATCAGTAGTCCCATCATAGCTCTCGAACTGCGAGAGCTTGAAGTTCAATGGGACCGATTCCTGCATGATTTTCTGCAAAAAAGAAGGGTCAGTGCAGATGTCATTACCGCGTGAGGAGGGAGTGTGATGGAGTTCTTCGATTCGTCGGCTCATTTCTAAGAGCCTTTGATCCAGAAGGTCTTCGTGATCTCTGATCTCCAAGGTCTTCTTGCCGAATGGGTGCAAAGCTTCATCCTGGGTCGAGCCGCGGTCCGAGCAGGGGCTCTCCCTCCGTTGCCTTCCTCTTCTGGGGATTGGAAGTTGGGTAGCCCATGTCGGTTGCCCCTAGACTGGGCCACACAGCTTTGAAGAATCCGACGTCGATTGAGCTGGTACTGGGGCCTGCTGGTGCATGGCCTACACTGCCTGCACTGCCTTCGTGAGACCACGAACCTGCTGGATGAACAGGTTGAATTGCTCCGCATCCACCGTGGCTACAAAGTGGACCTGGGTCACCGGGGCTAGAGTGAGAGCGGACGGATCCGAACGGGATCAGACCGCGGAGGCCACCAATCATCGGGTCGAGGCTCTCCTGGGGGACATTTTTTTTTTTTGAAAATGAATTCGAAAGAGGAAGAAGAGAGATCTCTGGAGTGGGAAGAGAGAAATCGTCATCGAGCACTCCTTTAAGAATAAGGAAACCTCGGCTTCCTTTAAGAGAGAAATCGTTGCCCTCCTTCTAGGGCCAATCTATTGATGCTAAATCTGACTGTCGCCAGAGTCCGCTGGAGTGAAGACCGATGAGGTCGCCGTCGGGGACCTACAAAATGAAGTCCCATCTGAAGCTGGTGGGGTGTGGCTTCGTAGGACCCTCCGACGATCAAGTTAGCGCCAACAGGGATGGAGTGCTCAGTGTGGAGTTCAATAAAGTTTTGAGGAGAAGAGAAAGGTTTTCAGAACCTGGCACAAACGTATCTAGAGGGTCCTTTTTATAGAGGGAGCTTGTTGTAATTGCCTTGATTAATGACTATCATAACCGTCCTGATCAATGTCGATCGTTATTGACTTGATAAATACCGATCGTTATTGACTTGATAAATGTCGATCGTTATTATCGTATAACCGTTAAGTAGAAGCTCGTCTACTGAAGAAGTCCGAAGGGGGTCTGGCTTCCGTAGAAGCTCGGCTGCTGGAGGAGTTCGTAGGGAGTCCGGCTCACATAGAAGCTCGTCCGTTGGAGAAGTCTGCAGGGAGTCCAGCTTTCGTAGAAGCTCGTCCACTAGAGGAGTCTGTAGGGAGTCCGACTTTCGTAGAAGCCCATCCGCTGGAGGTTCGGCTGAAGCCCATCTGCTAAAGCTCTTCTACAGCTACTAGTTGCATTAGGCTGAGCATCGAACTAGACTTCGATGGGAGCAGGGTTTATCCCCAACAGTACCTATGGCACCTAAGGTTAGGTCATCTAGCAGAAGATAAGATTAACAAATTCGAGAAAATTGGGCTATTGAGTTCATTGACTTTCGAGTCATATCTAATTTATGAATCATATCTTCAAAGCAAAATGACTAAGCTCTCTTTTGTAGGACATGGGGAAAGGGCCATGGATCTACTTGTCCTAGTACATACTGATGTGTACGGCCCATTTGATGTGCCAGCTAGAGATAACTTTGTCTACTTCATAACCTTTATCGATGATTTATCTCGATATGGGTATGTGTATTTTATGAGACACAAGTCTGAAGTCTTTGAAAAGTTTAAAAAATTCAGATATGAAGTGGAAAAGCAAACTGAAAAACCTATCAAGGTTCTTCGATCAGATCGAGGAGGTGAATACCTTAGTCAGAAATTTCTGGACTATCTCAAGCAATATGGCATGGTCTCTTAATGGACTCCACCTGGAACATCTTAACTCAATGGAATTTCAGAATGAAGAAATCGGATCCTATTAGATATGGTCCGATCCGTGATGAGCTTCACAGATCTTTTTGATTTTCTTTAAAGACATAGTCTATTAACTGTTATATATTTACTGAATAGAATTTTCTCTAAAATTATTTCTACCACACCGTATGAGATATGGCATGGTAAGAAACTAAGTCTGAGTCATCTCAGAATTTGGGGTTATCCAACTCATGTCAAAAGACAACAAGCAGACAAGTTAGACTATAGATCCTTTAGAGCTCGATTCATAGAATATCCTAAACATTTCAGAAGACAACAATATGATTGTCAGTCGGCATGTCATCTTTCTTGAAAAATAGTTTATTCAAGATGGTGGCATTGGAAAGCAGATCAAGCTCTAGGAGAAAATCTTCCAAGAGCAATGAGCTAAGGATCCTATGGAACTAAATCAAGTTGAGCCAATACAATCACTATCTCTTCCACCTCGTAAATCGAAAAAAAATTTTCAATCCTCCTGAGAGGTACTTAGGTACTATTTCAGAAGAAGTAGAGAAAATGTTCCTCGTAGGTAATGGAGTTCATGGTGATGATCCCAAAATCTATGATGAGGCGATATCGAATATCGACTTCAAGAAATGGTTAGAGGCAATGAAGTTAGAAATTGACTCAATGCACTCAAACCAAGTCTGGACCTTGGTAGATCTACCTGAAGGTATAGTACCTATTGGGTGTAAATAGATCTACAAGAGAAAGATTCGTGTAGATGAAAATGTGGAGACATTCAAAGCTAGATTAGTGGCAAAAGGGTATAGTCAGCACGAAGGCATTGACTATCAGGATACCTTTTCGCTAGTAGCCATGCTAAAATTCATCCGCATATTGCTTGCTATTGCAGCCTATTTTGATTATGAAATATAGGAAATGGATGTGAAAACGGCATTCTTAAATGGATATCTTAAGGAAGATATCTATATGAAACAGCCGCTAGGTTTTACATCCAGTGATGCTGATCACAAAGTATGCAAGTTGCAAAGGTCCATATATGGACTTAAGCAAGCATCTCGAAGCTAGAATACTTATTTTAATGATGTAATCAAATTATTTGATTTCATCAAGAACGAGAAGGAATCATGTGTTTTCAAAAAAATTAGTGGGAGTGCTATTTCTTCCTCGTATTGTACGTGGATGATATCCTCCTTATTGGGAATGATATTCCCATGTTGACCATAGTTAAAATATGATTATCTAAAGAATTCTCCATGAAAGACCTAGGAGAAGCATTCTTCATTCTAGGAATTAAGGTCTATAGAGATAGACTAAATAGGATGCTAGGTCTTTCACAGAAGATGTACATAAAGAAAGTGCTAAAGAGGTTTAGCATGGAAAATTCCAAGAGGGGATTGGTATCCTTCAGACATGGCATTCATCTCTCCAAGAAAATGTAACCCAACACATCTAAGAAGATTGAATGCATGAGCAAGATCTCTTATACTTCAGCAATAGGGAGCCTCATGTATGCCATGTTATGTACACAACCTGATATAGACCATGCTATGAATGTCACAAGCAGATATTAGTCGAATCCAAATGAAGAACACTGGACTTCTGTGAAATGTATCCTAAAGTACTTGAGAAGAACTAAGGATATGTTATTGGTTTTTGGTAATAGAGAACTCCAAGTCCATGGGTATACAGATTTGGATTTTATGTCCGATATAGATGATTGAAAGTCGATATCTGAGAGTCTATTTGTGTGTAATGATGGTGCTGTCAGTTGGAAGAGTTTCAAGCAAATAGTAATAGCAGATTCCACCATGAAAGCAGAGTACATTGCTACATCAAAAGCTATGAATAAGGCATTTTAGTACAAAAAATTTATCGCAGAGATCGGAGTGATGCCATCGGATGCCATTCCTTTGTACTACGATAATAATGGTGCCATAGCCCTTGCTAAGGAGTTGAGGTCTCACTAGAAATTCAAGCATATCGAGCGGCGATACCATCTTATCCATGATTATCTCGAGAAAGGTTACATCAAGGTCAAGAGAGTCAACTCCACAGACAATACGATAGATCCACTTACAAAGCCATTGGGCCAGCAGAAGATCGAAGCCCATCTTGAGAAGATGGGATTTAGATTTGTAGTCAATTAGCTTTAGGTCAAGTGGGAGTTTGTTAGATATGTGTGCCCTAGAAATCAGTTGACTGACACTTGTAATACACTTCTAAGGGCAAAATTATAATTTTGACTATAAATAATAAAATAGATTATTTTCTATCATGATGTATATTTGAAAGTTTCTATGATACATTCCTTGAGTTAATGGTAATGATAGTTCATATATTCAAGAGTTGAAAATTTAAGACATGAATTTTCACTATTAACTCATAAAATACTCTCGACCGTAGGATCATCATGAGGATGGTGATTGATTCGAAAGGTTGGTGTATGATCGCTTCTTTAGGATAGATGAGTCTTGAGTTTATGGTGTAGAGACACCGGAGTGAGAGTATAGATACTCGTTAAAGAATGAGGGCACTGAGCGTGACCACCTCGAGCAGTCATGAGGAAGTCTACCTTCTCATCGATGACTGGCTCGAAGCTGCAGTGGTGTATCTAGTTCTTTGACCTAAGATGCATCGACAGTTCACCTTGAGGATGTTATAGTTTGACTACACCATAACTCGGTCTTCTAGCAATTCGGAATCCTGAGGTGTATGTTGGCTATAGCATGTTCATTGTAGAAATTGGATTGCACCAATAGGAGATCTATCTACCTCGGTAGATGAGGAGGAGCCCTATGATGATCATGAGAATCAAGTCCATAAGCCCATGACCATGGCAGAGTAAAATAATAGAAAGAGTTTCTATTAGGATTTTCACATTGGACTTGAATCGAATGATTAATTCATATGATGGATATTAGGGTTTGACGAGATCACCTTAACCCTAACCTAGTCGGAGCTCAAGATAGAGGAACCTAATCACACAGGTAACTATACTAAGAGGATCACTTTCAGTTCTGATGGGTTGCCAACATATGCTGCTAGGTATCACTGATGGATTTTTGGAGCAATTAGAATGATTTGGATGATCGATCATACTAGTTGTCTGAATCAAAAAAGTTTTGATCCATCGGAAGGTGTTTCGATGATGTTGATAAAGATCAGGACATATCCCATTACCATATAGAACTGAACCTAATTGGATCACACAAACAAAGGTTTGGATTTTTTGGATATCATCAATTAAACTAACCCAATTCAATTGATTTGAATAAGATTCAATTAGTTTCAAGAAAATCATGCTAGCACATAATTGAGCCTAATGTCCTCCCTTAATAATCATTATAGCTTGTCTCGACTGAGCCAAATGTATTTGAGCTCACTCAGGAATGTTTACTTGGTCTGACTGGAGCTTGTCCAGATCTAAAAAGGATTGTCTTAATTTATGAGATAAATTTAAGATAACACCTGCCATTTTTGGTCACCTGCTAATTCCTATTTTTGGACATTGGTCAAATGTTGACTCAGACACTTGGACATCTGCCCATGTGTCATGCATCTATAGGAGAGTACCTGGGGCCTTGTCCTCCTACTAAATATAGATAGGAAGAGGGAGCATGCCTAGGGTGGCATGCGCCCCATGAGGATAAAGGAGGAGTCCCATATAGATGGGACTCTAGGATTGCTTCAAGAGATTAAACTCTGTAGTGCCAAGAACTCTTGTTTGATCCAGTCTTGGCACCACCTTAGGAGGATTTTGAGGGTCTCTCATCTAATTGGATCAGATGATGTCATCCCATCAATTAGATTTTGATCTGATTGCTCAAAGGGCCATGATTGGCCGGGATGATATGGTACTGCATAGCGCAGTAGGGTCTATATAAATCCTGTCTGTACCTAGGTTTCAATGCTTCTGCTTTTAGCCTATGCCACAAAGCCTCTTTTCCTTCTTCTCCATGCCGCCCTCTGGTCCTCTCTCCTCTCCATGCCCAAAAGGTTTTGGGCACGAATAAGGTGTGATTTAAGCAAGTGAAAGACGCCAAGAAAGAAAGAAGACAGCACTGCTGCAAGAGTCAACATCTATTCTTCAAAAGGAGTTTTAAAGATCTTCAAGATCAGATCTAGATCTAAGTTTTGAAGAATTGATTGAGAAGGAGAAAATCTTCAGATCTTGTTCGAGTGAATACCGATAGAGGTTAGGCGCTTGCGTGGCTACATCCAAAACCTCGACAAATATCAGGATCATCATAGGATAATTGGATTACCCAAAATAAAGGTATAATTAAATTAGATTTAATTTTTATTTTTATTTTATTTTTATTATTAGATTAATAAGATCATATCTGAGGAGTCTCAAATCTTATTAGAATTTTTAAAAAAAAAATTTTGAAATATCCCTCATAATCCAATCAGATCTGAACGAACCTAATCCGGAAAATAGGTTTCTTCCTTCATATTGGACTAATTATTTTGCCTAGGCTTGGAAGTACCAATACAAACCCATTTATATTGCCAAATCAAATTCAACTTTCAATACTAATTATCAAAGTTGGGTCCGATAAGTCATCACTATCTAACAGTGATAGGAGCATTTATGGTTTAGCCTTTATTTTAAGAAAAGAGAATAATGATCTAAGTATATAAATTATTTTAAGCCTAGAGACTTGGACTTTAGTCTTAACGTTCTTCCATTATTTTATTCAAATTGATAGCCTCTACCTCTAATTTGAAGAATTACTTTAATTTTCTAGTAGGTACTAGAATCCATAGACTACACACAAGCCTGACTTTGGTCGGCCAACCCATGTGCATGTACAGATAGGTTCATTAATCAATTATTTCTCTAAACAACTTCTAGTAATTTAATTTTGTCCCAAAAATCTAATCAATAGGCTTTGACCTCCACTGTAAGGATTCATTTAGGTTCAACCATTAACATGACCATACTTGATGTACAGCTTCTTGAATCGGGGCTAGATTGGACACGGGTCAAGGTGCAAACCAGATCGGGTCACTGGATGGGTTCGAGGTCTAACTACACTCTCTTGAGATTTGGGCAACTTAGAGACCAAATCTGAGCCCTAGAATTACCTGGAGAAATGTGTACAAGATCTACAAGGAGTACTCAAGAGCATGGGGTCGGGGGCACATGTCTCGAGATGTACGTTGGTCAGAAAAGAAGCTAATGCAATGAGACATAATAGAATGCTGTTTACCCATGCAACTTTGAGCGATATTCTGGGAACTCCACAAAAGTTAGTTCAATGTGAGATAAGCATTGTCTTGAAGGATTTTTCGTCCCAAATCCAATGGATCAAGTTTTGTTGCAATCCAAGTTCATTTGAGTCAGAAACTTGGCAGTTTTATCTGACTGCACAAAGTCTTATAAGAATGGGGATTTTGAGTTTATCCTTATCTTATACTTGGAGAGTTGAGTTCGTGAGGAACTTGTAGCCTGAGGTTGTTCCTATATAAAAAGATACTCAAGGATGGGGTTAGAGATCAAAGAGGGAGAGAAAGAGATCATCTAAGGATCCTCTTGTACCTATGAGAGATCGAGAGACTGGGAGAGCTTTTATTGTAAACCAGCGAGTGGTTATTTAATAAAAGTTCTTCTTCCCTTATTTCTTCTTCTTCTTCATGGTGTTTCCTAATGTTGCATTCCACTATGTTTTTATTATTGTTGGGCATGGCCTAAGTCATAGAGACTAGGTTTCCATGCTAGAGAGGCTAATCGGTTTTCTTCTACCCTATGAAGAGCAGACCGAGCTGCACATTGTTGGAATTTGCTCTGAGATTCCTTCGTATGTGATAGTTGGTATCAGAGCAATATCAAAAATGAAGAAAATAACCTCTATATTAGCATCTATGGTGGGAATAGGGGATTCATCATCCTCGATCTTGGATCCCAATCTTGCCTTAGGAGGAGTCATGACAATGGGTGGAGCACATCCAGTTGGTGATTCTCTGCAAGGGCTATGGATTGCATCTTTGATTATCTCCACCGACAATCGACTATGAAAGTGTGAAGCCTAAATAGTTGAGGTTGAAGGATGAGTGGAGGACCTCGAGGGTAAGGACTCAACCCTCCGAGGTGAGATCACTGCTCAACTGAATCAAATTTTTTTCGATATGGAGCGGCGCTACAAAGAAGTGCTGCAGCATAACAATGAGTTGGAGACCATGATGAAGGCTCTCCAAATACAAGTGGTTGATCTTTCAAAGAAAAAAACCATCACGAGCATGTTCTCTTCTACTACGATAGCAGAGGTCACAAGTGAGGGTGCGTGTCCCTTGCACAAGCTTGATGTTCCTAATGAAGAAAAAATCAGATTTTCCTACCGTAGGATGCAACTGATCTGATCAGATTTGCAGCGAAATAATTTTAAAAATTTTCTATGATCTGATCAGATCTTAGAGTTTTCAAATTTGATTAGATTGATCTAAAATTAGAAGTAAAATAAAAATAAAAATAGTGATAATAGTTATCACCTGATCGGATAAATTGTTTGCCCGTTATGATGATCTGACGACTGATCCGAGGTTCTGATTGAGCCGCACACGCACCCAACCTCTACCAGTATCCACTCGGATCAGATATAGAAGTCTCCATCTTCTGGATTGATCTCCAAAGATCAAATCTGATGTCTTTCCATAGAGCCTTCAAAACAAACTTTGAGGGCTGCGCATTCATCTCACAAACACCGTCGTCTCTCACTGATCTTCGCATCGATGGAACTTGATCTTTGCTCGTAGGTTTTGCCCAACTCTTAGGCATGGAGAAGAGGGAGAGGATCAGATGAGGGAGGCATGGAGATGGAGATTTTGGTAGGACTTCGCCGTAGATAAATCATAATATACAACAGCTTGCGCAGGGCCTCATTTATAGACCTAGTTAAGAGTCCCTTCACATATAACTTTGAACAGATCAAAGTTTAACATGCAGAAAAACTCCTTAACTGATCTCCATGCCCCACCCTCTTATTTTTTTGATTTTTTCATGCAAAAATCATAGAAAATGGCATGGAGATGGAAGATAAACTTTGATTTGTGCAAGCAACTTATCTCCCTTAGAGTTTGATCCAAATCAAACTTTAACCCAGTCAAAACCCTTTTGAAAGGGGGTCTCCATGTCACCATATGGTCACAGGTCAAAGAGGGGGACGTGGCCCTCTCTCCCTCACCTAAATCCCAAGGGGGCATGCACCCCTAGATAGTCTCTAGGGGATGCACCCCTTCTCCCTTTCTTTCCTGCATCCGGGTCAACATTTGATCCTTGTCCTTTTTCCATCTTATGGGATTAAGATAAAATCTTTTCAAGTCCCATCCAATGGATTTATTTAAGTCCTAATAAAGTTAGAACAAGCCTTGATCAGACTGGGACTTGGTCCAGTCAGATCAAGAAAAATTTATCTAAAATTTTTGAGAGAGGCTTGTCCAAATTTCATCTCATGATTTTAGGACAAGTCCTAATCTGGCAAAGATAACCCTTATCTTGTTCCCATCTTATGGAATCAGGATAAAATTTAGTCAAATCAAGATAAATTTCTATAGAGTTCCTGGATAAGTCTTGTCCAAATAGTTCCAAAAATTAGCAGATCTTGTCCTGTTTCCATCCAATGGATTAGGACAAGCCTAGATCAGGTTAGGATAAGAATTTTCTGACCTAGACAAATTCTAGTTAGACTATGATAGAGCTATACAAGGCTTTCGAATAAGCTAAATTCAATTTGGCTCAGTCGAGATGAATCAGAAAGATGACAAAAGGAGAATATTAGGTTCAATCATGTGCTAGCATGATTTTCTTGAACCTAATTGGATCTAATCCAAATCAATCGAACTGGGGTAGCTTAATTGATGACATCCAGATCCAAATTCTTATTTGTGTGATCTAGTTAGGTTCAATTCTGTATGATAATGGGATATGTCATGATCTCTATCAACGACATCATCGAAATATCTTTCGATGGATCAGAACTCTTCCGATTCATTCAATTAGAATCGTCAATCATCAAAATAATTTTAAATGATCCCAAAATCCACCAGTGACACCTAGTAGTATATGGTGGCAACCCATCAAAACTAAAAAGCAAACCTCTCGGTGCAGCTACCTGTGTGATTAAGTTCTTTTATCATGAGCCCCGATGGGATTAAGATTAAGGTGAACTCGTCAAACCCAACACCTGTCATATGAATGAATCATTCGATTCGAGTCCGATGTAAAATACTAATAAAAACTTTTTTCTATTATTTCACACTACCATGGCCATGGGTTTTAGGACTCGATTTTATGTTCATCATAGGACTACTCCTCCTTTACCGAGGTTGATAGATCCCATCTTGGTGCGATCTAATTCCTACAATGAACATGCTTTAGCTAACATACACTTCAGGATTCTGAATGGCTAGAAGATCGAGTTATGGTATAGTCAAATTATAACACCCTTAAGGTAAACTATCGATGCACCTCAGGTTAAAGAACTAGACACACGCTGCAGCATCGAGCTAGTCATCGACGAGAAGGTAGGCTCTCCTATGATTGCTCAAGATGGTCACGCTCAGTGCCCTTGTTCTCTAACTAGTACCTATACTCTCACTTCGATGTCTTCATACCATAGATTCAAAACTCATCTATCCTAAGAAAGTGATCGTACACCGATCTTTCGGATCGATCACCATCCTCGTGATGATCCTACGATCGAAAATAGTTTATGAGTTAATTATGATAATATATGCCTTAAATTCTCAACTCTTGAGAATATGTATTATCATGTCTATTAACTCAATGGATGTATCACAAATACTTTAATTTACAATGTGATAGAATAAATAATTCTTTAACTAATTTTAAGTCAAATTTATAAAAATGCTCCTAAAAAGTATTTAACAAGTGTCGGCCATTCTGACTTCTCTGGCATACATCTAACAAATTTTCACTTGATCTAAAGCCAATTAGCTATGAATCTAAGTTCCATCTACTCAAGATGGGCTTGGATCTTCTGCTGGCCTAAAGATTTTATCAGTGGATCAATCGCATTGTCTATAGTGTTGATTCTCTTGACCTTGACGTATCCTTCTCGAGGTAATCGCAAATTAGGTGGAACCATCTTCTTGAAACTCTTCCAACTTATAGTACCACCAGTGCACAAAAATAAATTTTTAGACGTCAACTTTCGATCATCTTTATCAGACATAAAGTCTAAGTCTGCATACCCTTGGATCTGGAGTTCACCATGCTGAACCTCTTCAGCACCTCCTCTATGTGAAAAAATCAGCATCCTCTTCAGTCTGTCTCTATAGACCTAAAATGAAGGATGCCTTACCTAGGTCTTTTAGAAAAAATTTCTTAGATAACCATACTTTGACCTATGTCAGCATAGAAATATCATTCCCAATCAAAAGGATGTCATCCATATATAATATGAAGAAGACAACAACGCTCCCACTGATCTTCTTGAATATACTTGATTTCTTCTCATTTTTTATGAAATCAAATGATTTGATTACATCAAGCATTCCAACTCTGAGATGCTTGCTTGAGTCCATAAATGGATCTTTGCAGCTTGCAGACCTTTGTGATCATCATCACTGGATGTGAAAATAAATGATTGTTCCATATAAATATTTTCCTTAAGATATCCATTTATGAACTCCGTTTTCACATCCATCTGCCATATTTCATGATTGAAATTACTACAATGGCAACCAATGTGCAGATGGATGGCCACTGACGAGAAGGTATCCTGATATCCTTTCGCCATTAGCCTAGCCTTAAATGTCTCTACATTTTCATCTGCACATATCTTTCTCTTGAAGATCCATTTCTACCCAATAGGTATTATATCTTTAGGTGGATCTACCAAGATCCAAATTTAGTTCAAGTGTATTAAGTCAATCTTTGACTCATTGCCTCTTACCAATTCTCGAAGTCGATATCTGATATCGTCTCATCATAGATTCTGGGATCATCACCATGAACCCTATTTTTCATGAGGAACATTTTCTCTACATTCTCTAAAATAGTACCTAAGTATCTTTCGGTGGATGGAAAATCCTACGAGGTGGATGAGGTAGTGAATTATGGATCGGCTCAGACTAACTGGATTCCTCAGGTTCCTTAGCTCTTAACTCTTTGGAGACTTTCTCCTCGAGCCTAATCTATCTTACGATGCCATCATCTTGAACAAACTATTTTTCAAGAAAAATGGTGTGTCAACCCACAATCACGTTGTGATTTTCTAGAAGATAAAAGTAATACCCTAATAACTCTTTAGGATATTCAATAAATCGAGCTCTAAGGAACCTAGACTCTAACTTGTCCACCATCAGACAATCCCAATTCTGAGATGACTCAGACATGCCATATCTTATATAGTATGGTAGGAATGGTTTTAGATGGAACCCTATTAAACTATATTCCTAAAAAAACCCAGGAAGATCCATGAAGCTCATCATGGACAGACCATATCTAATAAGATTCGTTTTTTCTATTCTGAAATCCCATTAAGTTGAGGCATTCCAGGTGAAGTCCATTATAAGACTATACCATTATCCTTGAGATAGTCCAAAAATTTTTGACTAGGGTATTCACCTCCTCGATCTAATCAAAGAATCTTAATGGACTTTTTAGTTTGCTTTTCTATTTCATGTCTGAATTTTTTGAACTTTTTAATAGTTTCAGACTTGTGTCGTATCAAGTACATATACACATACCAAGATAGATTATCAGTAAAGATAATAAAGTAGACATAACGTCTGTCCGGCATGACTCAAACTTGCTTTTCTACTTCATGTCTGGTCGGCATATCGAATGGGCCACACATATCTATATGTACCAGGGCAAGTAGGTCTGTGGCCCATTTTAATGTTCCATAAAAGAAAGCTTGGTCATTTTGCCTTGAAGGCATGATTCATAAATCGGATATGACTCGAAAGTCAACGAATTCATTAGTCCAAATTTCTTTAATTTGTTAATCCTATCTTCAATTATATGACCTAGCCTAAGGTGCTACAGGTACCTTTCATTAACACTATCTCTAGATCATTTTGATCCTATGGCATTCATGTTTTGCTCGATAGACTCAATAACGAGCATTCTTTTAGAAGGTCCTTCTTCCTGCTTGTTCTTCAGGCTGGCCAAGTACGCAGTGCAATCCTGCTTTCAATGGCTATCGGAGTTGCAGTGGAAATAATTTTCCTTCTCCGTGGCCTTCTTCTTTGGCTCGCCCTTCTTTTCTCCTTCTATTTTCTGCTTGTTTGCAGACTTCTTCTTCTTTCCAAAAGACTTTCTCTTAGAAGAAGTCTGCTCCATAGCTAAAACTGAGTTCTTTGAATCCTTCAAAGTTTGCTCAGTAGTAACCAGCATATTTATTAACTCGGCCAAGGTGCACTGGAGCTTATTCATATGGAAGTTCATAATAAACTATCCATACGAATCAATCAAGAACTGCAGGATCACATCAATCTACAGTTCCTTATCCATCAAGTCTCTGAGCTTCTCAAGCTCTTTAGGTCCTTGATCATTGCCAAGCAATAATCTTGGACCGACTATCCATCATGCATTTGCATCTTAAAAGGTCTCTTCGAGACTTGATAATGCGCTACACAACTCTATTCACCGAAAAACTCTTACAGGTGCACTAACGTTTGGTGAGCAATCCTGATGTCTTCATATTAGTGCTGCAATTCATTTGATATTGAGCTCAACATGTGGCACCTTACTTTGTTATGATCGTCAGACCACTTCTTATGAGACGTTCTCTGATCAGCAATCGGATGAGCTGATAAAGGGAAGGTCCTGGTCCAATATATAGATCAACTTTTTTGAACCCAAAATAATTTTAAAGTTTCTTAGCCAATCCTTATAAATTGGTCTGGTCAACTTGTGGGTATCTAGGATTCGAGCTAGGAGTTTTGATGCAGACATTTTCATGTAGAGAGTCAAAGTTTCTAGTTAGACTTATAATTTGACTCAATCAATTTGTTTAGAGACTTCATTTTTAAATAAATTAGGCTTCCATAATTTTCTCGGATCCCTATACTTTCTTGGCAGAGATGCAAAAATCTTCATGATCATTGATTTCTAGTGGATGGTGCAGTCCCACCGACTGGCTCATTACCTCATCTAACAATTATTGATGATGGGTCAATCGATGAGAGGATAACTCTTGTCTAATATTTCTCTAAACATGGTGCACCCAAACATGTCCAAAATATTACTCCACTCCTTAGTTAAGTCAAACCCACCATTTGCAAAAATTGGATTTCTGATTGGATCCCTCATTTTATCCAAAATATTGAGCCCAACTCATCCTCCAACCCATAGCATCCAATGCCTAATAGACATGGTTGCATCTTTTCGGTGCAACTAAACCACTGTATCCAGCTGAGAAAATCAACCCCAAAAAGGGCCTGCATATCTATAATGGTGGAAGACCTAGGACTTAATATTTTATTAGGAAGATTTGATTTGATCGCTTAGACTCAACTATCATAACATTTATGACTAACCTAGTGGCATGGGTTAGCTCGAATTGTTAGCCACCTCAAAGCAGAACTGATTGACTCAATCGGCCAGGTAAGTGAGATCAGTAGGAGGAATATGCCATTAACTCACCATGAATGCATTTAGATTGAGTAGCTTCCAATTAAAGCCTACTAATCATATTTCTCATATTTACCTTAGACACCGACTTGTCTGATCAGAATTGATCGGATTAGCTTACAATCTAGGCTTGAACCGTGGAGCTAAATTAGATCTTAACTTGATCGACCACATGTGACTGTGAGTCAACCTTAATCCAAACTTAATCCTATTAGGCTGGTTAAATCTAAGCACTCTTGATCCCACTTAACCAACTCTTGATTCAGTTTGATCAACTGCTAGACGTGATTGAGCTACCCACACCCGAACCCATGATTTATGAAGGTGTCTTAGATCTAAAAATTTATAATTTTAAATCTAATTAATTTTATAAACTTAATTCCTAATTAAGTTCAAGGGTTCAATAGCAAAACATGTATAAAAATCCTAGGATTTTAGGATTTAGGGTTTTGCAGAAAAGTAAGTTTTCAATTTCTGATTAAGGGCAAACGCGCAGCATCCCTACATGCCATAAGAGCATCCCATCAAATAGAAAGAGAAGATCTTTAAATTCTTCTTACTCTTATAACTAGACAGCCAAGAAAAATATTTTAATCAAAAATATAAACTATACTACAAAACTATTAGATCTAAAGCATATAACTGTTACTTGATTTAAGATCTAATCTATACATATTTTGCATACATCTCATGCATAAAATTTAATATTTATATTTATATTTTAGATCTGATTACATCTGATGTAATATCTAAAAATAAAATTTTAAATGATCTCATCAAAAAAAAATTTAATCTAGACTACTCATGGCATAGATCTATGGAACTAGTCTAGACATGCATTGCATATGTCATACATATAAAATTTTTAAATGCATCTAATGCTTTCAGATCTAATTATATCATACATAATATCTAAAATTTAACTAATCTAATCACATAATCCTTAAAAAATTAAATAAATATTTCATAAAATTTTTAATCTAGACTATGAGATTAAACTAGGGATTTGGTCTAGATATATGCTGCCTATATCACATATATCAAAATTTTAAATTAAATCTTATATTTCAAATCTAATATTATCTAATGTAATATCTAAAACTTAAATAATCAAACTATAAAAAATTAAATCAAATCTAATCTAAAATATATTTGAAAACTATCATGATATGGAACAACAGATCTAGACTAGAACATGCATTGTTTATATCAAACATATATATTTAAAATATATAATTTTTGATTTTAGATCTGATTACATCCTATGTAACATCTAAAAATTAAATAATCAAATTATAAAAAATAATTTTAGATCAATCTAAAGATAGATCTAGAAGCAACAACCTGGCTCTGATATCAGTTGAAGAAAAAATCAAATTTTCCTGCCGCAGGATGCATCTGATCGGATTAGATTTACAGCAGAATAATTTTAAAAATTTTCTATGATCTGATTAAATTTGAGAGTTCTTAGATCTGATTATATTGATCTAAAATTAAAAGTAAAATAAAAATAAAAATAGTGATAATAGTTATCACCTAATCGGATAAATCGTTTATCCGTTATGATGATCTGACGACTGATTCAAGATTCTGATCGAGCCGCGCACGCGTCCAACCTCTATCGATATCCACTCAAGCTAAATCTAAATATCTTCTTCTTCTAGATCTAATCTCCAAATATCAAATCTGATGTCTTCCCATAGAGCCTTCAAAATAAATTTTGAGGGCTGCGCATTCATCTCACGAACACCATCATCTCTCGTTGATCTTAGCGCCAATGGAACTTGATCTTTGCTCGTAGGTTTTGCCCAACTCTTAGACATGGAGAATAGGGAGAGGATCAGATGAGGGAGGCATAGAGATGGAGATTTTGGTAGGGCTTCATTGTAGAGAAATCGTGATATACAATAGCTTGCGCAGGGCCCTATTTATAGACCTAGTCAAGAGTTCCTTTGCATATAACTTTGAACAGGTCAAAGTTTAATATGCAGAAGGACTCCTTAACTGATCTCCATGCCCTACCCTCTTATTTTTCTAATTTTATCACACAAAAATCATAGAAAATGGCATAGAGATGGAAGATAAACTTTGATTTGCATAAGTAACTTATCTCCCTTAAAGTTTGATCCAAATCAAACTTTGACCCAGTCAAAACCCTTTTGAAAGGGGGTCTCCATGTTACCATATGGTCACAAGTCAAAGAGGGGGATGTGGCCCTCTCTCCCTCATGTAAATCCCAAGGGGGCGTGCGCCTCTGGATAGTCTCCAGGGGCCGCACCCCTTCTTCCTTTCTTTCCTGCATTCGGATCAACATTTGATCCTTATCCTTTTTCCATCTTATGGGATTAAGACAAAATCTTTTTAAGTCCCATCCAATGGATTTATGTCAAGTCCTAATCAAGTTAGAACAAGCCTTGATCAGACCAGGACTTGGTCTAGTCAGATCAAAAAAATCCATCTAGAATTTTTGGGAGAGGCTTGTCCAAATTTCATCTCATGATTTTAGGACAAACCCTAATCTGGCAAAAACAACCCTTATCTTATTCCCATCTTATAAGATTTAGGACAAATCTTGATCAAGCTAGGACAAGATTTAGTTAGATCAAGACAAATCCCTACAAAGTTTCTGGATAAGCCTTATCCAAATAGTGTCAGAAATTAGTAGATCTTATCCTGTTTCCATTCGATGGATTAGGACAAGCCTAGATCAGGTTAGGACAAGATTTTTCTGACCTAGAAAAGTTTTAGTCAGACTAGGATAGAGCCATATAAGAATCTTGGATAAGTCAAATCTAATTTGGCTCAGTTGAGATGAACCAAAAAGATGATAGAAGGAGAATATTAGGTTCAATCATGTGCTAACATGATTTTCTTAAACCTAATTGGATCTATTGAAGCAGAATCTGGTCGTCACTGGAATCAGCTGGAGTGGAGGTGGACGAGGTCGCCATCGAAATCTGCAAAATAAAGTCTCATTCGAAGTCGGTGGGGGTGGCTCCGACAGGATCCTCCGACGATCAAGTCAGCTCTGGCTAATAGAAATGGAGTTCTCGAGAATAAATTCTGTGGAGCTTCGAGAAGAGAGAGAGAGATTAGAGATTAAACTAGATTAGCATATCTGGAGGGTCCTTTATAGGCGAGCTTGATGGTGACAGCTGCAGCTGTCTGAATATGGGTCGCTCGAGGCTGCACCCGAATTTGAGGAAAGAATGGTAATCGTCAAGTCCGAAACGACAACCATACTGCTCAAATGTGGGCCTGCTCGAGGTCAGCGAGCCACCGATAAGCATCGTCATATGGCAGACTGATGGTACCATCATCCAGCTTTAATAGCAACTCTCAGAAAAGTAGGCATAGATTGGGTGACTTCTTCAACAAGGAGTTCAGACTCCTGAAGAAAAGCTCGGAAGGAGTTAGGCTCCTAGGCATCTTGCGAGGTGGGCGGCTAAAGCTCAGCCTGGGAGTTCGGAAGGAACTCGATCGATCGAAGGGATGTCTGGAGGAGTTCGTCGAAGGGATGTCTGAGAAGAGTCCGGCTCCTGAAAATGTTCGATTCAAGGGGATGTTCGAAGGAGTTTGGCTCTTGCAGGCATTGGTTGGAAGAGTGCGGAGAAAGTTTGGCTCTCACGAGTCCGATTGAAGCCTCGACCGCTGAGGAGTTGGCTAAAGCCCGACCATTGAAGCCAAGAGACTCGACCCGCACTAAGCAGTTCGGCGGCTGAAGGGGTTCGAAGCCGATCCTGGAGTCGAGAGGAGCTGTTGCCTGAGATTCGACCGCTGAATGTCGGTTAAACCCATCCGCGAATTCTCCATGTACTGTGCATTAGGCTGACATCGAACCGAACTTACGACAGGAGTGCGTTATCCCCAACAATATTCCCCGCAACCCCGATCGAAACTCGAAGGAAAGGAACGTCGTCAAAGATATGCCGAAGCCTCTATTGGGCTCATCTGATTCAGGCAAAGCTTGGAGAGATCTCACTCTACAAAGTTGATGTTGAAGTGAAGTCCAAGAATCTCAATCCCAACGAGTTAAAGATCTCATCTCATGTGTCCGAGTCGGGGTTGAGCTCCTTCTGAGGCGATATTATCTTCAATAGCGAGCGGACTCGGGAAGATCTCCTCTCCTGACATTCATGAGGTAATAGCTGGAGAGATAATCCTCCCCGCGTAAGTTATGGGCGCAAGAGAGACTCTCACCCTCGACCTGAGGTTCGTAATCCTCAACCGGTGTACCGAGTATGTGGGGTTTCAGATGCGCAACGTCGGGCCGTCATTTTAAGTGCGCGTGGAGACGCGATCCCTCTCAGCAGTCCCTAACTCTCGATAGGGCCGAGTGAGTTGCTGCCAGTATCGTCGCAGGATCTCATCTGGCGAGGTTTGTCCACCTATCTAGGTTGGCTCGGGCTGCTTGCGGAGAGCGTCTAACTCTCAGCGCAGTGTCGGCGGGCCGAGAAGAGTCAGCGGTCGCTTGGGAGAGATCTTATCTCTCTGGCTGAGGTTGACTCGATCGCTTCGCTCAGCCGAGTTGTCGCGTCACTCGGGGAGATTATCTCCTGCAGAGTCGAGGTTCCTTGGAGGGAGACTTACTCCTGCAACCGAGTTGATGCGGGCGCCGGGGAGATCTTATCTCCTATAAGACGATTGCCTCGGGGAGAATCTAATCTCCTGCAGTCGAATTGGCTCGGACCCTCGAGGGAGATCTTATCTCCTACGACCGAGGTGCTCAGGGGGAGACTTATCTCTCGGTCAAAGTTGGCCGGACCCTCGGAGGAGACTTATCTCCTACGGTCGAGGTTGATGTGGACGCCTCGGGAGAGATCTTACTCCTACAGTCGAGTTTGCCTCGAGGGAGATCTTATCTGCCGCTGAAGTTGGCCCGGCCCCTCGGAGGAGATTTATCTCTATGCCAAGGGCCGTCGAGAAAAATCTAAATCTCCTATGGTTGAGTTTTGCCGTGCAGGGAGATCTTACTCGTGCAGTCGAGGTTTGCTCGGGGGAGACTTATCTCATCGCAGTCGAGGTTGCTCGGGGACATCTTATCTCCTACGACCGAGTTGATGCGCGGAGCGGGGAGAATCTTATCCTACAACGAGTTTGCCTCAGAGAGAATCTTATCTCCTAACACGAATTGCTCAGACCCTCGGAAGGAATCTTATCTGTGACCGAGGTCTCGGAGAAAACTTATCTCCTGCAGTTAAGGTTGATGCGCATTCGGGGAGATCTTATCTCCTACAGCCAGTTTGCCTCAGATGAATCTTATCTTCCTGCTATCGAGTTGGCCCGGACACCGGGGAGATCTTATCTCCTACAGCCGAGTTGCCTCGGGGGAGATCTTATCTCTACTGCCGAATTGTTCGGACCCTCGGAAGACTTATCTTCTGCAACCGAGTTTGCTCTGGGAAAGACTCATCTCCTACGTCAAAGTTGGCCGCGACCCTCGGGGAGATCTTATCTCTGCAACCGAGGTTGCCTTGGGGAGATCTAATCTCCTGCGGCCAAGGTGATGCGGGCACTCGGGAGAGATCTTATCTCCTGCAGTCGAGTTTGCCTCAGGAGAATTTAGCTCCTACATGAGCGATGCCGGGCGCTCAGGAGATCTTACTCCTGCCATCGAGTTGCCTCGAGGGAGATCTTATCTTTCTGCCGAGGTTGCCTCGGAGAGAGATCTGATCTCCTATAGTCGAGGTGGATGCGGATGCTTGGGGGAGATCTTATCTCCTGCAACCGAAGTTGCCTCGGGAGAGATCTTATCTCCTACAGCCAAAGTTGGTCCGAACCCTCGGAGGAGATCTTATCTCCTACGATCGAGGTTAAAGGTCTTTGACCTGCTCGAGCTAGGACGAGGTCCTTCTTCTGTTTCTAACATGGCAACTATTGACTGCTTCTTTCCTGTCATCATAGAGTTTTTGCATCCAGAAACAATATTATTGAATGGAAAGAATTTTACCGAGGGGGAGTTACTGGCAGTATATCTCTGTTTCAGGGTCGTGGGGGTCTTGTTCCTCCAGGTTCCCTTGGGCAGCAAGGCCCAGGCCGGACGACCTCCTCTATCTCGTGCTGACCTTCTCAATTTGAGCAAGCTTCTCTTGGCTTTATCACTGAAGATGATGAATCGCCAATGTACCAAGCTCCTCCTAGGGGTAACGTTGATGACACCGTAAGGGCCGACCTTCTTATCAATTTTTGACTATGGCAGCGCCCTTGGCTAATCTCTGCTTCAGGCTGGCATCGAGAAATTTATCCAGCCACCCTTTCTGATGAGCTCCTCAATTTCATCTCGGAGCTGAATGGATTCCTCAGTTCGTGGCCGTGGTTGCGATAGTAGGGGCATTACTTGCTTCGATCGCGCATGTTGGGGGAGGCCGTAGTCCTTCTAGTCTTGGCAGCTGGTTCTAACTTTTGTAGAATTTTGAGTTCGAGGAGCATTGAGGGGGCGTAGTCACAGAAATCTTTCGGGAGGATGACTTCTCGCGCCCTCTATCGAGGCTCTCCTTGAGGAGGATTCTTCGCACCCTTCTATCAAGCCTTCCTTGGTGGAGAGCTCGAGGAGTTTGGCCGCTACACACTGGGGAGGTCGTGAGCGTGCTGAACTTTCGTGAAACTTTTTGCAGGAGAACTTCATGCTTCTTGTCGGGACTTCCTTAACGATGAGCTCGAGGGGGAGCACGCCTTGCTTGCCCGAACTTCATTCACCTTCTGTGAATTCTTTGCAGGGGCTTTCTATAGAACATACCTCGAGGGAAGTTCGACCTTGCTTGCACTGGGACGGTCGTGAGCGCGGTCGAACTTCATTCCACCTCCTGTGAAATCTTTGTAGAGGATTTTCTTGATGACATACTCGAGGAGATTCGGCCTCACTTGCGCCGAACTTCACTCCGCCCTCCTTTGAAGCTTTCATCGGAAGAACTTCATGTCCCTTTGTCGGGGCTTCCTTGACGGCGAGCTCGAGGGGGAGTTCGGCCTCGCTTGCACTGAAAGGTCGTGAGTGTGGCCGAAACTTCATTCTGCCCTTCAGTGAAACCTTCTGCGGGAGAACTTCATGCCCCTTAGTCGGAGCTCCTATAATGGTGAGCTCGAGGGAGAGTTCGGTGGCCTCGCTGACACCAAACTTCATTCTGCCCTCTTGTGAAACCTTCGTTGGAGCTTCCTCGATGCAGACTCAAGGGGAGTTCGGCCTCGCTGCGTTGGAGGTCGTGAATGCGGCCGAACTTCGTTCCGCCTTCTTGTGAGATCTTCTATGGGACTTTCTTGATAGCGGGCTCGAGGAAGAGTTCGGCCTCGCTTGCATTGGGAGGTCATGAACGTGGCCAAACTTTATTCCGCCTCCTTGTGAGACCTTCTGTGGGGCTTCCTCGATGGCGAGCTCGAGGGAGAGTTTGGCCTTGCTTGCACCGAGAAGATCGCGAACACGGTCGAACTTTATTCCGCCTCCTTGTGAGACCTTCTGCAGGGGTTTCTCGATGGCGAGCTCGAGGGGGAGTTTGGCCTTGCTTGCGCTGGGAAGGTTGTGAACATGGTCGAACTTCATTCTGCCTTCCTTATGAAACCTTCTGCGGGAGAACTTCTACTCTCTATTTCTCCTTCTAAGGATGATTGGTATGCCCAAATGCTCTTCCTTAAGGTCGATTCCTCGCATCCTCATGACGGATTTGCTGATAAAGTCTCCATCGAAGATTGTCGCATGGCCTGCATCATCTCGACGGGGCCACGAACCCGACCAGCAGGTTGAACTGCTCCACATCTGCGGTGGCTTTGGGTGGAACTTGGGCTGCCGGGGTTGAAATGGGAGCAGATGGATCTGGCGCGGAGGCCATCGATCATCGAGTCGAAGCTCTCTTGAGAGATATTTTTTCTTCAGAAAAGAACTCTAGAGGGGAAAGAAGAGGATCTTCAGGAGAAAGAGAAGAAATCATCGTCGAGCACTCCTTAAGAAAAGGAACCTCGGAGGTCGGGCCCTCTAAGCGCAATCTGTTGATGCAAGAATCTGATCATCATGAAATTAGCTGGAGCGGAGGTGGACGAGATCGCCGTCGGGACCTGCAAAACAAAGTTTCATCTGGAGTCGGTGGGGGGTGGCTCCGGCAGGAACCTCCAACGATCAAGTCAACTCTGACCAACAGGAATGGAGTGCTCGAGAATGAGTTCCATGGAGCTTCGAGAAGGAGAGGAGAGCTTAGAAATTAAAGCTTAGAGTTAGCATATCTGGAGGGTCCTTTTTATAGGTGGAGCTTGATGGTGATAGCTGCAGCTGCCTAATGACGGGCCGATCGAGGCTGCACCAGATTTGATGGGAAGAGGATGGTATCGTCAGATCGAAAGCAATAGCCATACCATCCGACAGTGGTGGGCTGCTCGAGGTCTGGCGGAGCCACCTATAGCATCGCCTATGGCAGACTAATGGTGACCATTCATCCAGCTTTAATAGCCATGGCTCTCAGAAAGCAGGCATTGATTGGTGGACTTTGGCATATATCGATTCCAAAGGAGTTTGGACTCCTGAAGAGGAAGCTCAAAAGGAGTTCGGCTCCCATAGGCATCTGACTGGAGGTGTGTGGCTAAGGCTCGATCGTTGGAGAGTTTGGAAGGAGCTCGGTCGGTCGAAAGGGATGTTTGGGAGGAGTCCGACCGAAGGGGATGTCTGAGAGGAGTCCGACTCCTGAAGAAGTCTGGCCGAAGGAGATGTTCGGAGGGAGTTTGGCTCTTGCAGGCATCTAGCTGAAAGGGCGTGGAGAGAGTTTGGCTCTCGCGGAAGTCCGACTGAAGCTCGGCCACTGAGGAGTTTGACTAAAGCCCGGCTGTTGGGAGTCCAAGAAGCTCGGCCGCTAAGTAGTTCAGTAGACTGAAGGGGTTCGAAGGAGCTCGACCGCTGAGAGTCCGAAGGAGCTCAACCGCTATGAAGTTTAATCGGCTGAAGGAGTTTGGCTAAGATCCATCCGCTGAAGCTCTTCCGCGGCTACTAGTTGCATTAGGCTGAGCATCGAACTAGACTTCGGCAGGAGTGGGGCTTATCCCTAACAGGATCTAATCTAAATCAATCAAACTGAGTTAGCTCAATTGATGACATCCAGACCTAAACCCTTATTTATGTGATCCAGTTAGGTTCAATTCTATATGGTAATGGGATATGTCGTGATCTCCATCAACGACATCATCAAAATACCTTTCGATGGACTAGAACTCTTTTGATTCATTTAATTAAAATCGTCGATCATCAAGATAATTCTAATTGATCCAAAAATTCACCAGTGATACCTAATAGTATATGGTGGCAATCCATCAAAATCAAAAAGCAAATCTCTTGGTACAGCTATCTGTGTGATTAAGTTCTTCTATCATGAGTCCCGACGGGATTAGGGTTAAGGTGAACTCGTCAAACCCAACACCCATCATATGAATGAATCATTCAATTCAAGTTCGATGTGAAATACTAATAGAAACTCCTTTCTATTATTTCACACTACCATGGTCATGGATTTTAGGACTCGATCTTATGTTCATCATAGGACTACTCCTCCTCTACCGAGGTTGATAGATCCCATCTTGGTGCTACAATGAACATGCTATAGCCAACATACACCTCAAGATTCCAAATGGATAGAAGATCGAGTTATGGTATAGTCAAACTATAACACCCTCAAGGTGAACTGTCGATGCATCTCAGATCAAAGAACTAGATACACGCTGCAGCATCGAGCTTATCGTCGACGAGAAGGTAGGTTTCCTTATGACTGCTCGAGGTGGTCATGCTCAATACCCTCATTTTCTAACGAGTACTTGTACTCTCGCTCTGGTGTCTCCACACCATAAACTCAAGACTCATCTATTCTAAGAAAGCGATTGTATATCGACCTTCTGGATCGATCACCATCCTCATGATGATCCTACAATTGAAAGCAGTTTATGAGTTAATTATGATAACACATGCCTTAAATTCTCAACTCTTGAGAATATGTGTTATCATGTCTATTAACTCAATGGATGTATCACAAATACTTTAATATACAATGTGATAGAATAAATAACCCTTTAACTAATTTTAAGTCAAAATTATAAAAATATCCCTAAAAAGTATTTAACAAGTATCGGCTAATCTGCCTTCTAGGGCACACATCTAACATCCAAGCCATTGGAGTTCTACGGGCAGCATTCCATGAAGAAGGTAGATAACTTTCTTTTTGCCATGGAATAATACCTATGGTTACCGATGTTAGGGATGAAGTCATGAAAGTGAGCACGATGGTCATGTTCTTGAGGGATGTGGTGATGCATTGGTGGCAACGTTGGACTGACGATGTGAAGCGAGGGGCTGTTCCAATCACCACTTGGGCATAGTTCCAAACTGAACTTTGGAAGCAATTCTTCCCCAAGTTTGCTAAGGATGATGCTCGAGCACGACTATGGTGGCTCACTCAAAAGGGTGATATGTGTGAGTACGTGCGAGAGTTCAGCAAATTATTATTGGAGGTACCAGACCTCAGCCAGGAGGACTCTCTCTTTACCTTCCTTGACGGGCTCAAACCATGGGCTAAGATGGAGTTGCAGCGAAGAGGAGTCAAGAGTTTGAACGAAGTGATAGCTCAAGTGGAGGCTCTCATTGAGTTCAAGACTTAGCTCATAGCTTCCAAAGCCCAGGCATCCAAATAGGACAAAGGTGGGAGAGCAAAATCAGGTCATAAGGGAGGCGGAAAAGTCTTGAATCCAGGCTCCTTAAGTGGAGGGGCTTCCCAAGCGAACGACAAAGGGATGGCGCAAGGTACTAGCACTATCTTATGCTACATTTGCAATGGACCGCATAAGATGAAGGATTATCCATTACAGGGCAAGATCGCATCTATGATGGTGGAGGAGCAACAAGAGACCGACCAAAGAAAGGGATCACTCAGTTTTAATGCCTTGAAGGCCATGGGGCCAAGAGGCCTACTCTACGCACTTGTCAATATCAATGGTCATACCTTCCAGACACTCACTGATACGGGTGCCACTGACTTCTTTATGGACTTAGCAACGGCGAAGAAGCTCAACCTGAAGATTGAATGTGATGAGCACACATTCAAGGTGGTCAACTCCGTAAAGATAGCTACAAGCGAAACACCCAAGGATCTTGAGATCTAATTCGATATATGGACTGGATGGGTGACAGCGGTGGTCGCCCCTATCAACGACTATGAGGTAGTCATCAGTATGTCTTTGCTAACCTAGCTACATGCCATGGTAAAGGTGGATTTAGATGTGGTGGTGGTCCTAAATTCGAGCGGACCTTGCATGGTTTAAGGAAAGTGAGTTAGAGGGACTTCGCAGCAAGTCCTATTGACAATGCAGCTTGCTAAGGGGCTGAGAAGGGGACTTTCAACATATATTATGTCCATTCAAGAGAAAGAAGGGGACTTTCAACATATATTATGTCCATTCAAGAGAAAGACCTACTGGAGAGAGAAGAGATTCCAGCATCCATCAAGGGTGTTCTCACTAAATTCGGGGATGTGATGCCTCTCGAATTATCCAAACAATTACTGCAAAGAAGAAAAATTGATCACCAGATTGATTTGGTGCAGGGAGCACATCCACCAGCTTAAACACCATATAGGATGGCCCCACCTGAACGCCAAGAGTTGAGGAGATAGCTAATAGAGTTGGTGGATAGTGGGTTCATCCGACCTTCGAAGAATCTATATGGAGCATCGGTATTTTTTTAGAAGAAGCATGATGGTTTGTTAAGACTACATTAACTACAAGGCCCTCAACATACGGTGAAGAACAAGTACCCCATTCCATGGATTAGTGACTTGTCCGATCAACTTGGTAAGGCATGATGGTTTTCCAAGTTGGATCTTTGTAGTGAGTACTATCAAGTTCGCATGGCGGAGGAGGACATCGAGAAGACTGCATATGCGATAAGGTATGGGAGCTTCGAGTACCTTGTCATGCCTTTCGACCTCACCAATGCTCCAGCAACCTTCTGTGCTTTGATGCAACGTGTACTCCACGACTTTATCAACAAATTCATGGTAGTATACTTGGATGATATTGTTGTCTATAGTCGGACATTGAACGAGCATGTGGCACACTTGAGGCAAGTCTTCTCCATCCTACGACAACATCAGCTCTTTGTGAAGAAGGAGAAGTGCGTGTTTGCATAGCAGAGGATGCCGTTCCTCGGGCACATCATTGGAGATGGAAAGCTCATGATGGATTCCATAAAGATTTCAGCCATAGCCGAGTGGAAGGTATCTACATATGTTACACACTTATGCGCTTTTCTTAGTTTGGCAAATTATTACAGGAGGTTCATCATTGGATATTCGAAGTTATGCACCCCATTGATGGATTTGTTGAAGAAGGGTCGGCCATGACAGTGGTTGGATAAATGTCAGGAGGCATTCGATCATCTCAAGTAGGCAGTCACAAAGGAGTCGTCCTCATGCTATCAGACTTCTTAGTTTCTTTCGAAGTTCATACTGATGGATGAGATTTCACCATTGGAGGGATGCTTATACAAGAAAGACACCCAGTGGCCTACAAGAGTTGGAAGTTGAATGACATCAAGCATAGGTATATGGTTCATGAGAAGGAGATGATAGTGGTTGTGCGTTGCCTTAGAACCTGACGCCATTACCTCCTCGGATCCAAGTTTGGGGTGCGCACGGACAATATAGCCACAAGCTACTTCTAAACCCAGCCAAAGCTCACCCTAAAGCAAGCAAGATGGCAGCAATTTTTTGCTAAATTTGATTTCCACATTGAGTATAAGCAAGGCCGAACCAATTCAATTCCTGATGCCTTAAGTAGAAAGGCACAATTAACTATGGTTTCTTCTACTTCTGGACCAGCAAGTGACTTAATGGAGAGGGTCAAAATCGAGATGGAGAAGGATCCATAGATGAACTCATCAAGGATGGCAAGGAGCGCCATTTCTGGACCAAAGGTGGGCTAATTTTGACACAAGGGCGGCGTGTCTATGTGCCTTCAGTGAAGGAAAATCCTAATTTCTCGGACCAAGTTCGTTCAGATCCGATCGAATCAAGAGATATATTTCAAAAAAAATTTTCTTTGATCCTAATCAGATCTAGAATATTTTAAATCTAATTCTTATTATTCTAATAATAAAAATAAAATCTAAATAAATTAAATCAAATTTAATCTACCTTGATGTTGGGTAATCCTATTACCCGTTGATGATCCTGTATGCAGCAGAAGGTTCTGAATCTAGCCACGCAAGTGCTTACCTCTACCGATATTCACTTGGGCTGGATCTAGAGATTCTCTTCTTCTCTATCACATCTTCAAAAATCAGATCTGGATCTGATCTAGAGGATCTTCAAAACACCTTTCGAAGATCAGCAGTCGTCCTTTGCAGCAGCGCAGCCTTCTAGCTTTCAGTCACCTTTCTCTCATCTGGATTGCACCAACCAAGAATCCAAACCTCTTTGGACATGGAGAGGAGAGGGAGAAGGTGCTTTGGCATGGAGGAGGAGAGGAGAAGCAGCCTTGGGGCATGGAGAATTGTGATGCTCTTTGAGTTGGGTGCAGTGTCTTATTTGTAGACTAAGCGTGATCCAGCTCCTCTTCTTTCCAACCAATCATAACCCTTTGTGAAATCAGATTTAAATCTGATTGATGAAAATAGAGTCCCTTGGATTTCTCCTTAGATGATGCCTAAGATCAGTCAAAGTTGGTTCTTAGGAGAACTCTAATCGGAATCCAAAAATGAGATGGAGTCCCTATCCAATAGGGACTCCTGGACGCCTCCAGCTTGGGCACACGCCAAGGGTGGCGTGCGCCCTCCTTCTTGCTAGATTCTGATAGAAGGACAGGCCCCCACTAGCTCTCCAATAGGTGTGTGATACGTGGATAGAAGTCAAAGTGTCAATGGTCAATATTTGATCAGTCAAAGGTCAACTTTTGACCAAAGTCAAAGGATGAGAAATGGCAGGTGACCAAAAATGGCAGGTATTATCTTACAAAATAAGACAACCCTTTTCTGATCTGGACAGACTCCAGTCAGATCAGGTGAAGGCCTCTGAATGAGCACAAACTCCTTTAGCTCAGTCAGGACAACTATTTATGATAGTAAAAGAAGAACATTAGGTTCAATCGAGTGCTAGCACGATTTTCTTGAACCTAATTGAATCTCATTCAGATCAATTGAACTAGATCAGTTCAATTGATGATCACCAGATTCAAATCTTTATTTGTGTGATCCAATTAGGTTCAGTTCTGTATGGTAATGGGATATGTCATGATCTCTATCATCGACATCATCGAAACTCCTTTCGATGGATCAGAACTCTTCTGATTCGAACAGCTAGAATGATCGATCATCTAAATCATTCTAATTGCTCCCAAAATCCACCAGTGACACCTAGCAGTATATGGTGGCAACCCATCAGAGCTGAATGCGAACCTCTTGGTGCAGCTACCTGTGTGATTAAGTTCTTCTATCTTGAGCCCGATCAGATTAGGGTTAAGGTGAACTCGTCAAACCCTAGTTTCTGTCATATGATGTAATCATTCGATTCAAGTCCGATGTGAAAACCTAAATAGAAACTCTTTCTATTATTTCACTCTGCCATGGCCATGGGCTTCTGGACTTGATTCTCATGATCATCATAGGGCTGCTCCTCTACCACCGAGGTAGATAGATTCCATCTTGATGCAATCCAGTTCCTACAATGAACATGCTATAGCCAACATACACCTCAGGGTTCCGTATGGCTAGGAGACCGAGTAATGGTGTAGTCAAACTATAACACCCTCAAGGTGAACTACCGATGCACCTCAGGTCAAAGAACCAGACACACTACTGCAGCATCGAGTCAGTCATTGACGAGAAGGTAGACTTCCTAATGACTACTCGAGGTGGTCACGCTCAGTGCCCTCGTTCTCTAACGAGTACCTGTACTCTCACTCTGGTGTCTCCACACCGTAGACTCAAGACTCATCTACTAAAGAGAAGCGATTGTACACCAACCTTTCGGATCAATCCCCATCCTCATGATGATCCTATGGTCGGGAGTATTTTATGAGTTAATAATGATTATTCGTGTCTTAAATTTTCAACTCTTGAAAATATGAATTATCATTACCATTAACTCAAAGGATGTATCACAGACACTATATACACATATGTGATAGAAAATAATCCATTTTATTGATTATAGTCATAATTATAATTTTATCCCTAGAAGTGTATTACAAGTGTCAGTCAATTCTGGCTTCTAGGGCACATATATCTAACATTCAGGTGGAGGGCTGAGGCACGAGGTGCTGCGAGAGCACCATGATTCTATGTGGGCAGGACATCAGGGGATGCATTATGAAGAAACCAGTGCAGGGTTACCAATGCTACTTTCGAAAACTTTTTTAAAAATAGCTAAATTATAGTAGAAAATTAATTAATCTAATTAATTAATTATGGATCGTATCAAAAAATAATTTTATATTAAGGATCTAAATATGACATGAATGCATACATATCATATCTGAAAGAAAAAAAGTGCAGTAAGCTACTTACTACATCTAAGTGTTCTGAACACTATACCTTGCACGGATAGTCGATCGCAGTGATTTGATCATCATCGAGAAGGTCTGCTAGTTATGATATAGCCACATAAATGTTTGGCCTCCATGGATCATCCACACGAGGCTCTTGGTCCTGATCAGCTTTCCATGAGTGCTAGCTCGACATCGGAGTCTTTCAGGGGCTGTTTCGATCGAATGACTTCGATCTTCATCTATGGGCTTCAAGGATACTCCAAATTATTGGTAGACATAGTAGAGAGGTAGAGAAGGTTCTCTCTAAAGTTTTGCGCGCTCACAACTCTCGTAGCTCATGCAATTGATTCCCAAATCCTAGGTTCTAAAACCCTAGGTAGCACTCAAAAAAAGAACTTGCGCCCAACTCTCTTTGTTTTTTCTTTCTCCTATTTTTTTAAATATTTTCTCATGCACACAGAGGTTCATGAAAGTCCTTTCCTTTTTTTTAAGATCTATGTCACACATCCAAAAATCTCTTCCTTTTATTTTTCACCAAAATAGTGGAGAGTACGCATGAGAGGATTAGAACGGGTTGGTTGTCAATTTGAATTGAAACTTATTTTGAATTCAAATGCCAATCAATTTGTTTCAAACAAAAAAGTGGTGAAAGAAGGGAAGGCATGGAATATTTAGTGCATGGAGAATGAAGCACGAGAACCTTTTCTCATGAAGAAAAGTGGGCGCACAAAAGTGAGGTGGTGCATGGGTGGTTAGCCTTTAAAATTCAAACTCCTTTGAATTTTTGAATGAAACCAACCATCCCAATCCATTTGGAACGTGAGAGACCTAGGCAAGAGACCTCTGATCAGCATAGAAAACTTTATAAGAGAAGAAAATTGAATTCAAAGAGGCATGGGGCATATGTGGCGCATGGGAAGAGAAGATTAGTCAAACTAGTCTTTGAATTTAAACTTCAACCAGTTGAACCAATCCAATCAAAATTGGTTAGGCCCAATTAGATCAAATTAAATCCAACATAATTAGGCTTAATTAGGCTCAATTAAATTTCAATAAAATTAAAAATTGATCAAGCTCAACCACTGATCAAATCAGGATTCGAAACTCCTCGCGATTAGGTCAAACCATGACCTAATTGGGTCAAACCCAACTGAAGTCAATTCAATTGGACTTGATCTAAAAATAATTACTCAATCAAATTGAGTTAATTAGTAATCAAATCACTAATAAAAGCTCTCATAAATTTATAGTCCAAATCTAGTGGGTGTCCGAACAATAGAGTCCCATCAAAATGAAACTCTTGATCGAAGAGTCCCAAACTAGTTGGACTCTTGATCCCAGTGTCCGAAACAAATGGAACTCATGATTGTAGAGTCCCAACTCTCAATCACAGAGTCTCAGACATGTAGAACTCAGAGTCCTAGAGGTATGGGACTCTTGGTCGAAGAGTCTCAGTCCAGTGGGATTCTTGACCACAGACTCTCAGACATTGAGACTCAATGTCCCAACCCAGTAGAACTCCCAATCGAAGAGTCTCAGTCCAGTAGGACTCTTGACCATAGAGACCCAGTTGAGTGGGACTCTTCATCATAGAGTCCTAATCAAGTGGGACTCTTCACCAGCCATTAGATCATGTAAGAACCTCTAGTGTGTGTGACTCCACAGGTCCAAACCTAAGCCGATAGCACAGAAACCAATTTCTATACTAATCAAAGTGACCATCTAACAATGGTACCCAACATTCAGATAGGTCGAATAGTCGCAATCATAATATTTAGAACCTACGTGAATATGGTTACCATATAATTCATCCCTATGACCTCTGTGTAATAGATGATTCAGGGTTTGACTGTCAACCCTAGAAAATGCATCTATATCATGTCTCAAAGCAATTAGTCTCGTGACTCCTCACTAAGACTACCCTGACCAAGGCTTTGCTAAATTGAAACATAATTGAACACAGCTTCTGAAATCAGAAGTGGTCAATCCCATCTTGATACATGCACTGACTTCTTAAGTATTTGACTGTGCCCAGAAACCTTCCATTACTGAATTAGAAATTCAGATAGTCCAAAACCAAAGCATAGTGAGTTGCTTGAAAGTCACCATGGTGATCTCATATCGGAGGGACAGTTATACCCATATTCCATCAAAGCAAATCATGATAGCAGAAAAGCTCCGAAGTTGGTCACATTCAGTGCAGATGTACTCATACATCTCACTTGCATGCCATACCAATATCTCAACACTCCTTGGTTATGAGGATAACCAACCTATAAGGCACATAATGATCTATATATGATAAATGTTATCGTCCTAAGTAACAACGTATCTTTTAATTATGAATAATTTAAGGACTAAATGATAAATCCTTTTTTGCCAAATCTAGATAGTCCTAAGGACTTCATCACAACACAGGAGTTCATTAGAAGACAACAAAATTTATGATGAAAAATACTAAAATAATTTTTCGTAATTAATAATTCATATACAAGTGCAACAGGTAGCACAACCGTCAATAAACTAACGATTGGCTTTGGGACATATTCCTAACAATCTCTCACATGGACTAAAGTCAATTGGTGCAGTATCTAATATCTATCTTCGACTTGAAGTCATTGAACTCCTTCACTGCAATAGATTTAGTGAATGGATCGGCCAGATTCTCCTTTTCATCGATCTTCTAAAGGTCGACATCACCTCGATCCATAATTTCTCGGATAAGGTGGAAGCGACACAGAATATGCTTCATTTACTGGTGTGCCTTAGGTTTCTTTGCTGAGCAATGGCTCTAGAGCTATCGTAATAGAGTAGAACTAGACCATCAAGGAAGGATGCTACTCCGAGCTCGGTGATAAATTTTCTCAGCCACATTGCTTTTTTGGCAGCATCTGATGTAGCGACATACTCTGCCTCGCAAATTGAATCGGCCCCAGTGTGCTGCTTGGAACTTTTTCAACAGACAGCCCCACCATTAAGGATGAATATACATCCTGACACACTCTTGCTATCATCATGATTAGACTGAAAATTGGAGTCTGTAAATCCCATAAGCTTCAAGTCTGATTCACCATATACAAGCCACTGGTCTTTAGTATTTCTCAAATACTTTAGGATGGTTTTAACAACCTTCCAGTGATTCTTCCCTGGATCAGATTGGTATCTACTTACTACCTTTAGTGAGTATGCCATATCTGATCATGTACATGTCATGATGTACATTATAGAATCCACTATCGAAGCATATGGTATTCTACTCATACGCTCTCTTTTTAGAGGTGTTATCGGACAATCCCTCTTTGAAAGAAAAATTTCATGGCCTATCAATAGATAGCATTTCTTGAAATTCTCCATGCTGAACTATTTTAGCACAATGTCAATATACGTAGACTGGGACAATCCAAGCAATCTTTTAGATCTATCTCTATAGATCTTCATCTCTAGGATGTAGGAAGCTTCTCCCAGATCTTTCATGGAGAATTATGATGATAGCCAAATCTTTATTCCTTATAATGTAGAAACATCATTTCCAATTAAGAGAATATCATCTACATACAACACTAGGAATACTATTGCTAGACCATTAGCCCACTTATATATGCAGGGCTCCTCTTCGTTCTTAATGAAGCCATACATTTTGATTGTTCTATCAAATCGTATGTTCCAACTCTGAGATGTTTGCTTCAGTCCATAAATAGATCTTTGAAGCCTACACACCTTTGACTCATCTATGAATGTGAATTCTTCAGGCTGTATCATATACACCTCTTCATCCAGCTCTCCATTTAGAAAGGTCGTTTTCACATCCATCTACCAAATTTCATAATCCAGATGGGCAGCGATGGCAAGCATAATCTAAATGGATTTGAGCATTGCCATAGAAGAAATTATCTCATCATAGTTAATACTATAAAGTTGACGATACCCCTTGGCAATCAGACGGGCTTTATAGGTCTCCATCTTTCAGTCCGTGCCCCTTTTCCTTTTGAAAACCCACTTACACTCTATGGGTTTCACCCTTTCGGGTGAATCAACCAATGTCCATACATCATTGACCTTCATGGATTCTATTTTAGATTTCATGGTCTCAAGCTATTTCTCAGAGTTGGATCTCTATATTGCATCCATATAGGTGATCGAGTCCTGATCGTTCTCATTGAGTTTAATAGGATCTCCATCCCGAATCAAGAAATCATAGTATCTGTCCGGTTGACATGGTACTCTACCAAATCACCTTAAGGGTGCATTTACAATGGATTCTGGGTCTAATCTAATCAGATCCAACTCAGGTTCAACAACTTGTATCTATTCTTTCACCTATCGTACTTCATCAGGTTTGACCTTAGAGGCATTAGTTCCTTCACTAAGAACTCATTTTCTAAAATGACTATCTTAAGGTTGACAAATACTTTTTGCTCATCAGCAACATAGAAGTAGTATCCTTTGGTTTCTTTTGGATAATCTATAAAACTATACTTATCAGACCTAAGTCCAAGCTTATCTATCATTAAATATTTGACATAAGCCGGACACCCCCAAACCCTAAGATGTGAGAGCACTGGCTTACGCCCTGTCCATATCTCATATGGTGTTTTATTAACAAATTTACTCATATAGAATGTAATAAGCTGACTCAAGCATATATCTCCATAGGAAGATCATCAGACCAGCAAATCCCATCATGGATTAAACCATATTCAATAGGATCCGATTTCTCCTCTCAGATACATCATTATGTTGTGGTGTTCCAGGAGGGGTTCATTGGGAGATAATCCCATTCTCCTTAAGATATGTCAGAAACTCATTAGAAAGATACTCACCCCCTCAATCAGATCGAAGAGTTTTAATACTCTTTCTAATTTATTTTTTTACCTCATTTCGAAATAGTTTGAACATTTCAAATGACTCCAACTTATGTTTCATTAAGTAGATGTACACATATCTCAATAGGTCATCTGTAAAGGTTATGAAGTAGAAGTATCCACCTCTGGCACTTGAGCTCATGGGTCCACATACATCTGAATGTACTAGACTCAAGAGTTCAGTGGCTTGTTCATCTTTTTCAATAAAAGATGATCAGTCATCTTACCAAGAAGATAGGACTCATAGGTCAGAAGTGATCCACAATCACTAACCTCAAGAATTTCTTTTTGAACTAACCTATTAATTCTATTCTTGCTAAAATAACCTAGCCTATAGTGCCAAAGATAGACATCAGACACATCACTAATTCTAGGGCATTTACCAAAGAATTGAACTATGTTAACAGGCATAGAAAGTAAATAAATTCTATTATTCAATTGTCTAATAAAAATTATAACACCATTCAAAATGATATTACAAAATTTTTCTTTTATTGATATTTCAAAACCATTCATGACCAAGAAGCCTATAGAAATGACATTCAATAAGAAGATTGGACAAAAATGACATTCATTGAGAATAACTTTATTTGAATTGATTACAAGGTTTTTGTTTCCTAAAGCTAGAATTAGAACTTGTCTTCTATCTCCAACATTCAAGAACCTCTCATCTTGATCAAATCTTCTACTAACCTGCAAGCCCTGCATATAATTACAAATATGATAAGGGCTTCTAATATCTAATACTCAGGTAGTAGAATCAAATAAGAAAAAATTGCAAGATGTTATCATATAATTACCTTGCCCAGCAACCACTTGCTTCCTCCTCGGCCTGTTCGGGTCTAGGGAGGCAATGTATAGAGGATAGTTCCTCTTTCAGTGCCCCTGCTTCTTATAGAAAAAGCACTTCACCTGGCTCTGGTCAGGCTTGTACTTCTTGGTCCAATCCTGAGCAGTCATCCCAGCATATGGCTGCACCTTCTTGTTCTTCTTCTTCTTGTTCTTCTTTCCTTTCTTAAAGGATCGATAATCAGAAGAAGACCCTCCTGTACAGACTCCTTGTAGAGTTAGTGATCCTTCTCAAAGTTCTGCAGTAATCCCAACAAGCCATGGTAGTTGACTATAGGCTTTGTCATTCTGAAATGAGTTAGGAAGGGGAGGAAAGACTTGGACAAGAAATTAAGGATCGCATCCTTACTGAGCTACTCATGCAGGGGAAAGCCCAGCTTGCTAAGACGCTCAATCATCTCGATCATGTACAATACATGATCGATGACTGAGGCCCCGTCCCTCATCCGAGCATTAAAAATAGCACAACTTTTTTTATGCCTTTCAACATCATCAGGCGTGCCAAAGGAGTCATTCAACATTTGAAGCATCTCCTATGGCTAGACGTTTTCGAACCTACAGCTAAACTCGTTGTTCATTGCCACCAGCATTATACACCGAACGATGGTGCGATCGTTGAGCTACTTTTGAAAAGTATCTCAGATCGCTCCTCTAGCGTTCGGAGTTGGCTCCTCAGGTGCTAGATCTATTACGATATAAAGGATCCGCTCATGCTCCAGGATAATTTTCAACTTACGATACCAGCTATCATACTTGGATCCCATTAATTTATCATTGTCTAATAATGATCGGAGTGATAGGTTAGTGGCCATTTCTGCATAATAAAAAAAATCAAATCTAATTAGTATATGATCAATTATCCTAAAAACTTGGACTTTAGTCTAAAGGTTCTTTCATTATTTTATACGAATTGGTAGCCTCTACCTCCAATTTGAGGCATTACTTTAATTCCTTAGTGGGTACTAGAATCCACGTAGACTACACACGAGCCTAACTTTGATTGGTCAACCCATGTGCACCGATGGGTAGGTTCAAAATCAATTGTTTCTCTAAATAATTTCTAGTAATATCAATTTTGCCTCGGAGACCTAATCAGTAGTCTTTGACCTCCACTGAAAAAGTCTAGTTAGGTCCAACCATTAACATGACTACATTTGATCTTATCTAACCAATAAATGATCACGCCCAACTTTGGTCGGCCAACCTAACAACCATCAGAAAGACTTAACCAAATCATCATTTTATGAATGATAATTTCATTAATCAATAAGAACTAGACCTTTAGGCCTCCAATGATTATCAAATTAATGAACTCATTATCACTCAACTTAATGGGAGGTAATGATTTAGTTATCTATATAACTATTTCATTTTTAAGAATCTAATAATTTTAGAGGATTTAGTTAACATATTTAAGAAAAGAGAAAAATATAGTGAGCCAATTTCGATCCTTCCACTGATTTCATCAATTCAGATAAAAAAGATCTAATCTAAGCTATCATTAGGAGCACCTAAATCAGTCAGACTGATTTACCTAATTGACATGGGTGAGTTCGAATCACCAAATGATCCAATCAAAACTTAACTCACTAGGATGGCCAAGTAAGTGAGATCAATGGAAGGGATATGCCATTAACTCATGAAAGACCGAATCAATGCGAGTAGCTTTCAATTAAAAACCACTGATCAAACTGTTAGACTTACCTTAGACACCATCTGGTTCATTAGTTTTAATTTGACCAACCTAGTAATTTTGGGTTCGATCGTGTAGCCATGAATCAAGTCCATTTGATCCTCATTAAAGGCATGGACTTGATCAACTACAACTATTATAATTGTGTCTATAGAGTTCTTGACCTAATCTAAATTAACATTTAATTAGATTTGATCAATTACTCTAATTTAGTTCACTCTTTAACTAACCTTAGGTCTAACCCAATTTATGAATCTAATTCAACTAACCCAATAACTCACATTTTATGATTAATGACTTAGAGTCTTAATTCATAATTTTAGACACTAAATTATTATACTTAATTTTTAATTAAGTTTATGGGCTAAGGATAAGGGTTCGACATTTTAAAAATATTTTTCAAAGGTTGAAAGATTCTTTACAACTTAGTATTATTCACCAATTGAGTCGACTCACTTTAAAATTGAATTGACTCAATTCACAAACAATACTAGTTGTAGGGTTTAATCTGAAGCTATGTACATTACATAATACTAAATCATGAATCAAATTTTAAATCTTATCTAAACATGTATTCATGATCAAAAATTAGATTAAAGCCTAATTTAATCAGATCATAAAAATATTAGATTAAATTTAAGATTTTATGATTAACGATTTAGATCAACAACATACCAGGACAACCTTTTCACTGTACAATAGGATAACCTGCAGTCCGTGCGATCTTAATTTTAATATTTTAGATCTAATTATTTAAAATATTATATTAATATTTAAATCAAATCTAAATTATCAATCTAAAATATGCAAGTATATCATGTTTAGCGAACCTTACTCTGATACTATTTGAAGAAACTAGTATAGGGTTAACAGTGCTACATTCGAAAACTTTTTTGAAAATAGCTAAATTATAGTAAAAAATTAATTAATCTAATTAATTACTAATCATATCAGAAAATAAACTCTATATTAAGGATCTAAACATGACATAAATGAATACATATCAGATCTAAAAAATAAAACAGTGCAGTAAGCTACTTACTACATCTAAGTGTTCTGAATACTATACCTTGCATGAGTAGTTGATCGCTATGATCTGATCATCATCGAGGAGGTCCACTAGTTGTGACATAGTCACATAAATGTCTGACCTCCATGGATCATCCACACAAGGCTCCTGGTCCTAATCGGCTCCCCACGAGTGCTAGCTCGACACCAAAGTCTTTCAGAGGCTATTTTGATCAAACGACTTCAATCTTCATCTATGGGTTTCACAAATACTCTGGATTGCTGGTAGATGTAGTAGAGAGGTAGAGGAGATTCTCTCTAAAGTTCTGTGGGCTTATGACTCTCGTAGCTCATGCAATTGCTTCCCGAATCCCAGGTTCTAAAACCCTAGGTAGCACTCAAAAAAAGAACTTGCACCCAACTCTCTATGTTTTTTCTTTCTCTCAATTTTTTTAATATTTTTCTCATGCACACAGAGGCTCACAAAAGTTCTCTCCTTTTTTTTTAGATCTATGTCGCATGTCCAAAAATCTCTTCCTTTCATTTTTCACCAAAACAATGGAGAGTACGCGTCAGAGAATTAGAATGCGTTGGTTGTCAATTTGAATTCAAACTTGTTTTGAATTCAAATGCCAACCAATTTATTTCAAACAACAAAGTGGAAAAAGAAGGGAAGGCATGGAATATTTTGTGCATGAAGAATGAAGCACGAGAATCTTTTCTCATGAAGAAAAGTGGGCGCACAAAAGTGAGGTGGTGCATGGGTGGTTAGCCTTTAAAATTCAAACTCCTTTGAATTTTTAAATGAAACCAACCATCCCAATCCATTTGGAATGTGGGAGACCTGGCCGAGAGACCTCTAATCAATGTGGAAAACTTTATGAGAGAAGAAAATTGAATTCAAAGAGGCATGGGGCATATGTGGCGCATGGGAAGAGAAGACTAGTCAAACTAGTCTTTGAATTTAAACTTCAACCAATTGAATCAACCCAATCAAAATTGGTTAGGCCCAATTAGATCAAATTAAACCCAACATAATTAGACTTAATTAGGTTTAATTAAATTCTAATAAAATTAAAAATTGATCAAGCCCAACCACTGATCAAATCAGGGTTCGAACCTCCTAGGCGATGAGGTCAAATCGTGACCTAATCGGATCAAACCCAACTGAAGCCAATTCAATTTGACTTGATCCAAAAATAATTACTCAATCAAATTGAATTAATTAGTGATCAAATCACTAATAAAATCTTTTATAAATTTAGAGTTCAAATCTGGTGGGTGTCTGGATAATAGAGTCTCATCAAAATAAAACTCTTAATGGAAGAGTCCCAAACTAGTTGGACTCTTGATCCCAGTGTCCGAAACAAATGAAACTCATGCTTGTAGAGTCTCAACTCTTAATCACAGAGTTTCAAACATGTAGGACTCAGAGTCCTAGAGCTGTGAAACTCTTGATTAAAGAGTTCCAATTCAGTGGAACTCTTGACCACAAACTCTCAAACATTGAGACTTAGTGTCCCAACCCAGTAGAACTCTCGGTTGAAGAGTCCCAGTCCAGTAGAACTCTTGACCGTAAAGTCTCAATCGAGTGGGACTCTTCATCATAGAGTTCCAAACAAGTAGGACTCTTCACCAGCCATTAGATCATGTAGGAATCTCTAGTGTGTGTGACTTTGGAGGTCTGAACCTAGTCCAATAGCATAGAAACCAATTTCTATACTAATCGAAGTGACCATCTAGCAATGGTACCCGACGTTCGGATAGGTTGAATAGTTGCAATCACAATATTTAAAATCTATATAAATATGGTTACCATATAATTCATTCCTATGACCTCTGTGTAATAGATGATTCAAGATTTGACTATCAATCCTAGAAAATATATCTATGTCGTGTCTCAAAATAATTAATCCCATGACTCCTCACTAAGACTACCATGGCCAAGACTTTACTAAATTGAAACACAACTCCTAAAATCAGGAGTGGTCAATCCCATCTTGATACATGCACTAACTTTTTAAGTACTTGACTGTGCCAAGAAACCTTTCGTTACTGAATTAGAAATTTAGGTAGTCTGGCACCAAAGCACAATGAGTTGCTTGAAAATCACCATGGTGATCTCAGGTCAGAGGGATAGTTATATCCATATTCCATCAGAGCAAATCTTGACAGCAGAAAAGCTTTAGAGTTGGTCACGTTCAGTGCAGATGTATACATACATCTCACTTGCATGCCATACTAGTGTCTCAACATTCCTTGGTTACGAAGACAACCAACTTATAAGGCACACAATGATCTATACATGATAAACATTGTCATCCTAAGTAACAATGTATCTTTTGGTCGTGAATAATTTAAGGACTAAATGACAAATCTTTCTTTGTCAAATCTAGATAGTCCTAAGGACTTCATCACAACACAGGAGTTCATTAGAAGATAACAGAATTTATGATGAAAAATATCAAAATAATTTTTATTAATTAATAATTCATATATAAGTACAATAAGTAGCACAACCGTCAAAGGTTGATGATTGACTTTGGAACATATTTCCAACACATTGGACCCAAGCTCTTATAGAACATAGCTACTATTGGCCAAAGATGCAGGATGACATCGAGGGGTATGTTCGCACTTGTCTAGTATGCCAATAAGGCAAGATTGAACATCATCAGCCTGTGGGATTGTTGAAGCCATTGCCTACACCAGGGCATCCATGGGAGAGCATCTCCATGGACTTCATCATCGAGTTACCTCCAGTGGAAGGGTATAGCTCCATCATAATAGTGGTGGATCGCTTCTCAAAGTACGGAGTCTTCATCCCAGCACCTACTACTTGCCATGCAGAGGACGTGGTATGGCTGTTCTTCATATATGTGGTGAAATATTGGGAGATACCATGGAGCATTGTTTCTAATCATAATGTTCACTTCATGGGAAGATTCTGGACCAAGTTATTTTGCATACTCAAAATGGAGCTGAAGATGTCCACAGCTTTCCACCCTCAGACTGATGGCCAAACAAAATGAACAAATGCATTACTGGAGATGTATTTGATGCACTATGTGAATGCCAACCAGCGGAATTGGATGCGACTCTTGGACCAAGCCCAATTCAATTACAACTTGCAGCGATGATCGGTAAATCACCATTTGAGGTGATAACAGGGCAGCAACCAGACACTCCAGCAAGTTTTACAGCAGACTACATGGGACGTAGCCCAACCGCCTATAAGGTTCATAAGGAATCTAAAGAAGGATACAAATTTGATTCAGGTCTCCTTATTGAAGATGACCAAATGGATGAAGAAGTGGGCTGACATAAAGCGGCATGCAGTTGAGTTTCAAATTGGTGATCGGGTATTGGTGAAACTCTACCATCATATGAGATTGAAGTCGGGCTACCACAAAGCACTCATGAGGAGGTACGAAGGCTCCATCATCACACATCGAATTAGAGAGACAACGTATCGGTTGTCGTTGCCTTCCAAGCTAAAAGTGCATCCAGTTTTCCACATGTCTCTATTTAAGCCATTCAAAGAGAACACAACCGACCCTTCTTAGGCTCAAAGCGGGAGAGCTCCAGTGGCCATACGAGTTCATTACACCAAGAAGATTTCTGAAATGAAGATGGATAGGAAGAAGGATAGTCGGGTGTAGTACTTAGTCTGAGGGAGAGGACAAGCAGACTTAGAAGAAAGTTGAAAGTATGGTGACGAACTATGGCAGTGTGAAGACATCATCTGAAGGAACCAGATCTAGTGTTTCACAGAAAGATCTTGAAACTTTTTCAAGATCTTGCAGTGGTAGACTTAAATAAATCTAAAATTTATTTAAATAACCATGTAAATACCTAAATCTTAGATCTATTACATGATCAAGGCATGATATTAAATTAAAAATTAAAATCAAATTAGAAAAAAAAAAAAATTGATCAAATCAATCTAGATCTACACTACATCAAATGTAGGTACGAAGTTTATAGATCAGATCTATTACCTAAGCAAGTTTAGACCTTCTAACTTGCTGATCCATGCTTAAGGATGAAGTTATGAGCTGCACACATGTCCGACCTCTAGGAGTCATTTGCACGAGCCTACAATCTTTGATATGAAGTTCGATATAGGAAATCAGCACAGCATGCTAGTACTGTGCTGATCCTTCTTCGACGGTCGATCCGATGCTTTCTTCTTTGAAATTTGGACTCTCCAAAATATGAAAAGGAAGATAAGAGTTTGCTGATCTAAGACTCTCTTAAAAAACTCAGAAAGAAAGGAGGAGAGATTGAAAATAAAACAGTCCTAGAAGAAGACCATCTTCTTCTTTTCTTTTTCTCTCACCTAGACACCTAGTTTGGTGCCTATGGAACCTCCATGCCTAAGGATCGTCTTCCTTTGACTTTTGAACACCCCAAATCTCTCCTAAAGCTTTGTATTTCATAAAAAAATTAGAACAAAATTCATCCAATAAATAGGAAAAAAAAGAGTCCAAGTTAGGTCAAATTTCTAGACTAGGAATATCCAAATATGGAAAGTTGTTGGAGCGCCCAACTCTTGGGTGCCTCCTCCATAATTTTTGGCATGGACCACCAAGGGATGGCACATAAAAAAGTAGATTATTTTAATATAATAAGAGAAGAATTAATTAAAAGAGGGGGTGGCACTCAAGGAAAGATATTTTGGTCAACAAGGATTCTATCTCATAGAATCCTAAGCAAAACCAATTCCTTCTTTGACTTGGTCTTCCACCTAACTTTCAAATATGACTTGAAGGGAGAGAGGAAGCATGAAAATCAATAAGAAAGGGATTTTTTACAAAAAATATCTAAAAAATAGGTATGGGAGGCGTTGGGACCAAGGTGGTGCAAAAAGATAGGGAGTCCTAGTCACACTAGGACTCCTATTTTGACTTGATCAAACAAGATCTTTTAACCAAATAAAATCAATATTAAATCAATAAAATTAAATAAAATCCTAATCTATTAAGAACTTAATTAAATTAGATTAAATCAAATTTAATTTTAATTTATTTTTAATTAAATTAAAAAATTAGGTTAATCCGAGTCCTAGTTAGACTAGGATTAGTTTTTTCTTGCACTTGGCTTATCCAATAAACTAATTAGACTTGATCCAATCAAGTCCAAACTAAATCTAATTAAATTATATTTAATTAAAATTAATTTTAACCTATTAATTAAATTAAATTAAATTAATTAGTAATTTAATTGCTAATCAATCCTCCTGCAACACTTGCACTAGGTTAAACATCAATCATATTGATTGTTTAACCCTAGAACGATTCTTAATCGTTGATCAACCATCCGATCAGATTATAAGCTCTAATGTGTATGACCTCATAGGTCTGAACCTAAGTTGATAGCACAGGATTAAATTTCTATATCAATCAAAGTGACCATCTAGCAATGATACTCGACGGTCGGATAGGTCGAAGGTGTAGAACACCATCCTTAGAACCCATGCGGATATAGTTTCCATATAATTCATCCCCTTGACCGTAATGCTCGTAGGACACATCAGAGTTCAACTATCAACTTTGATCATGTTGTCCATATTATATTTCAAAATATCAAATCCATTTGATGGATTACCTTGGCCAAGGTTTTGCTATATTGAAATACAGTGATACATTCTTCTCCAACTCTTAGAGTGGTCAATTCTATCTTGATCACATTCTAACTTTATAAGTACTTGACTATGCCCAGAAGCCTTCTATTGCTGAATTAGAAATTTAGTTTGTCCGATACCAAAGCACAATGAGTTGCTTGTAAGTCACTGAGATGATCTCAGGTCTAAGGGATACTTATACCTATATTCCATCAGAGATATTCTCGACAGTAGAATGCTCTGGAGTTGGTCACGTTTAATAACGATGTACCCATACATCTCACATGTATGCCATACTAGTGTCTTCACACTCCTTGGTTAAGAGGATAACTAATCTATATGGCATATAGCGACTTATGCTCGATAGACACTATTGTCCTAATTAATAGCCTATCATTTGGTCGTAAACAAATTTTAGGACTAATCGATAAATCCTCTCTTTATCGAAACTAAATAGTCTTAAGGACTTTATCACAATAATGGAGTTCATTACAAGATTTAAACTTATGATAAAAAAAGATGCCAAAATATTTTTTATTAATTAATAAATCAATTATAATATCTCAATCATCAACAGACTGATGATTGGCTTTGAGATACAATTTTCAACAACTTTCACTTATCCTAAAGCCACTCAGCATGGTATCTAATACCCATCTTCGACTTATGGTTGTCGAACTCCTTGATTGTCGAAGCTTTAGTGAAGGGATCGGCTAGGTTCTCCTTTTCATTGATCTTCTAAAGTTGATGTCACCACCATCCATGATCTCACAAACCAAATGGAAGCAGTGCAGAATGTGCTTTATCTGCTGATGTGCCTTCGGTTCCTTTACTTGAGCTATGGAGCCAGTACTATCATAGTAGAGCATGATTGGACCATCAATTAAGGGTGCTACTTCGAGCTTGGTGATGAACTTCCTTAGCTACATAGCTTTCTTTACTGCATTTGATGCTGCTATATACTCTGCTTCGCAAATAGAGTCAGCCACTATATGCTGCTTAAAACTTTTTCAGCAGATGACTCCACCATTTAGAGTAAAGATATACCCCGATATACATTTACTATGATCATGATTAGATTGAAAGCTGGAGTCTGTAAATCTCACAAGCTTCAGATCTGACTCACCATAAACCAACCATTGATCCTTAGTATTTCTCAAATACTTAAGAATGGTTTTAACCACCTTCCAGTGATTTTTTTTAGGGTCAGATTGGTATCTACTTACTACTCCTAGTAATTATGTCACGTCTGATCTCGTACATGTCATGGCATACATGATAGATCCCACTATCGAAGTATATGGAACTCTACTCATACACTCTCTCTCTTCAGGAGTTGTCAGATAATTCTTCTTGGAGAGAGAAATTTTATAGCCTATCGGTAGATAGCCTTTCTTAGAATTCTCCATGCTAAACCTCTTCAGCATAGTTTCTATGTACGTGGACTAGGATATACCAAGCATCCTTTTAAATCTATCCCTATAGATCTTCATTCCTAGGATGTAGGATGCTTCATCCAAGTCCTTCATGGAGAACTGTAATGACAACCAGACTTTTATTCCTTATAGTGCGGGAATGTCATTCTCGATTAAGAGAATGTCATCCACGTACAAAATAAGAAATACCACTGCTAGACCATTTAACCATTTATAAATGTAGGGTTCTTCTCCATTCTTAATGAAGCCATACGTTTTGATCACTTTATCAAAATGCATGTTCTAACTCCGAGATTCCTGCTTCAATTTATAAATGAATCTCTGAAGCTTGCACACCTTGGACTCATCTATAGATATAAATCCTTCAGCTTGTATCATATACACCTCTTTGGTTAGCTCTCCATTTAGAAAAGCTATCTTCACATCCATCTGCCAGATCTTATAGTCCAGATGGACAGCAATGGCAAGCATGATCCGAATGAACTTGAGCATTGCCACAGGAGAGAACGTCTCATCATAGTCAATACCATAATGTTGATGATACCTCTTAGCAACCAGACGAGCTTTATAGGTCTCCACCTTTCCATCTGTGCCCCTCTTTTTTTTGAAGATCCATTTATACCCAATGGGTTTAACCCTTTCAGGTGGGTCAACTAATGTCCATACATCATTGACCTTCATGGAATCCATCTTGGATCTCATGGCTTCTAGTTATTTCTTAGAGTCGGATCTCTACATCACATCTATATAAGTGATTGGGTCCTCATCGTTTTCATCGAGTTCGATGGGATCACCATCTTGAACCAAGAATCTATAGTATTTGTCCAGATGGTGGGGTACTCTACCGGATCGTCTTAATGATGCGGGTTCACTAGGCTTCGGATCTGATCTAATCAAATCCAACTTAGGTTCAATATTCTGTGTCAGACTTTCTACCTGTTGAACTTCATCAAGTTCAACCTTCGAGGCAACAGTTTCTTCATCAAGAAATTCCTTTTTCAAAAAGGTTATCCTAAGGTTGACGAACACCTTTTGTTCATCAGCATGGTAGAAATAGTATCCTTTGATCTCTTTTGGGTACCCTATGAATATACACTTATCAGACCTAGGTCTAAGTTTGTCTGTAACTAACTATTTGACATAAGCCGGGCACCCCCAAATCCTAAGGTATGAAAGTATAGGCTTACGTCCTGTCCATATCTCATATGGAGTGTTAACTACAGACTTACTTGGAACCCTATTTAATAGATAACAAGCTGATTCAAGTGCATATCCCTAGAAGGATATCAGCAAGATGGCAAATCCCATCATGAATTGAACCATGTCTAACAGAGTCTGATTCCTCCTTTCAGACACACCGTTATGCTGTGGTGTTCTAGGAGGAGTCCATTAGGAGAGAATTTTATTCTCTCCTAGATATGTGAGAAACTCATCAGAAAGGTATACTTCTTAATCAGATCGAAGAGTTTTAATACTCTTTTTAGTTTGTTTTTCTACTTCACTTCAGAATCATTTGAATATTTCAAAAGAATCCGACTTATGTTTCATCAGATAGATATATCCATATCTGGATAGATCATCTATGAAAGTGATGAAGTAGACAAATCCACCTCTGGCACTTATGCTCATTGGTCCACATACATTAGTATGTACTAGATCTAAGAGCTCATTTGCTCTCTCATCTTTTTTACTAAAAGATGATTTGGTCATTTTACCAAGAAGATAGGACTCACTGGTTGGAAGTGATTCACAATCATTGACTTCGAGGATTTCCTCTTGAGTCAATCTGTTTATCTTATTTTTATTTATATGACCTAGCCTACAGTACCATAAGAGATATCTGATACACTATCTAATCTACGGTGCTTGCCAGTAGAATAGACTACATTAATAGGTTGTGATAACATATATACACCATTGTTCAATTATCCATAGAAAGCAGTAAAATCATTCACAATGACATTACAAACTCATTTCTTTATTAAAATTTCATAATTATTCATGGTCAAAAAGCCTACAGAAATGATATTTAAAAAGAAACTAGGACAAAAATGATAATCACTAAGAACAACGGTATGAGATTCAAATACAAGTTTCAAAATTTCTAAAGCTAGAACTGGAACTGATCTTTCATCTCCAACATTTAGAAATCTCTCGTCTTGCTCGAATCTTCTACTGATCTACAATTCCTGCAATAAATTACAAATATGGTAAGGACTATTGATATCCAATATCCAGTCAGTAATATCACAAATAAAGAAATTGCAAGAAGTTATCATATAAATACCTTGCCCAGCAATAGCTTTCTTCTTTCTCTACCTGTTCAGATCCAGGGAGGCAATGTACTGGGGACAGTTCCTCTTCTAGTGCCCCTGCTTCTTGCAAAAGAAGTATTTGGCTTGACTCTTATCGGGCTTGGTCTTTGGGATCTGAGCCAGCATAGATGTCCTAGCCTGAACATGCACCTTCTTGTCTTTCTTCTTCTTGTTCTTCTTTCCTTTTCCAAAAGATCAAAAATGAGAAGATGAACCTCCCACTAAGTTTACCAACTCCTTATGGAGTTGGTGATCCTTCTCAAAGTTCTGAAGTAACCCCAATAACCCATGGTAGTCCACTTCAAGCTTTGACATTCTATAATGTGTAAGAAAAGTGAGATAAGACTTGGGCAGCGAGTTCAGTATTGCATCTTTCCCAAGTTGTTTATGCAAGAGAAAGCCAAGCTTGCTCAAGCACTCTATCAGCTCAATCATGTACAATACATGATTAATGATAGAGGCACCATCCCGCATTCTGGCATTGAAGATGGCACAACTAGTCTTGTGCTTCTCAATGTCATCGGGTGTGCCAAAAGAATCCTCCAACACTTGGAGCATTTCATTTGACTGAGCTGTCTCAAACTTGCGACTGAACTCATCACTCATCGCAACCAACATAATGCAGCACACCATGGTTCGATCACTAAGCCACTTTTGATAAGTGTCTCTGACTATTCCATGTGCATTGGCAGCTGGCTCCTCAGATGCAGGATCCATCAGCATATATAAGATCCGTTCATGCTCTAGAACAATCTTCAACTTTTGGTACCAGCTATCGAAGTTGGATCCCACCAACTTATCATTGTCCAACAATGATTGGAGCGATAGAGAAGTGAACATGTCTGCACAAAGAAAAACCAAAATCTAATTAGTAATTGATTCATTAAACCTAAAGATTTGGACTTTAATCAAAAGATTTCTCTTATTATTTTATTCGAATTGGTAGCCTCTACCTCCAATTCGAGGAATTATCCTAATTTCTTAGTGGATACTAGAATTTACATAAACTGTACACAAGTCCAACTTTGGTTGGCCCACCCATATACATCTAAGTATAGGTTCATAACCAATTATTTCTCTAAATAATTTTTAATAATTAAATTTTGCCTCAAGCCCTGATCAGTTGGCTTTGGCCTTCTCAGAAAATGGTCCAGTTAGGTCCAACCATTAACATGACCATACTTGGCCCATCCAATCAATGAATGATCAAGCCCAACTTTGGTTGGCCCACCTGACCACCATTTAGAAAGATGTATCTAAGAGATCATATAATGAATGATAATTCCATCAATCGATAAGCACCAGGCCTTTGGCTAATGATTATCCAACTGATGGATCCATTATCATCCACTTTAATGGGAGGTTATGATCCAGTTATTATATAACTATTTTATTTTAGGAACCTAATAATTTTAGAGGATTTATTTATAGAAGTGAGCAGATCAGATTAGCCAGCTTGTCATGATCCTCCCGCTAACTTCACCAAATCAGCTTAAAGGAGACCATTAATAGGCTGATCTAAGAGCATCTAAATCAGTCAAATTGATTTACCTAGCTGACATGGGTTAGCTTGAATAGTCAAGCAATTCGATTAAAATATAATCTCACCAAGAGATCAGGTAAGTTCGATCAGTGGAGGAATCCGCCAGGCTTGCCTTAGACACCATCAGAAATGGCCAGATAAGTGGGCTGCCAATTAAAAACCACTGGTCTGGTTTACCTTAGACACCAACTGATTTAATTAGTTTCAATTAGATCAACCTAACAGTTCGTGCTAGACCACATAGCCAAGAATCAAGTCCATCTTGGATCTTATTAAAGTTATGGACTTGACCAACTATAACTATTATAATTGATCTAGAGAATCATTGACCTAATCTAAGATAATAATTAATTAGATTTAGTCAATTCTCTAATTAAGTCCATTCTTTAATCTAACCCTAGGTCTAATCCAATTAATGGACCTAATCTCTACTAACCCATTTAACCTAATGTGTTATGATTTGTGTCTTAAGATCTTCAATTCACACTCCTAGATCCTAATCAATCAACTTCTTAATTCTCAATTAAGTTTTGGGCTGAGGGTTGGGGTTTGGCTTTTCAAAAATAATTTTCATATTTGTAAAATATTTTTACAATATGGTTCTATCAACCAAGTTGCATGTTTGATTCATAATCAATATGTAAGTAAAATAAACATAAAACTACTTTAGATCTAATCTAAACAGGTTCAGATAATTGAAACAGTTTCAATAATAATCAATCATAAATCTCCCTATATTAAATCTAACATATTTATAATGATTAAAATTAAATTAAAATATTTTTAATCAGATCATAAAATTTCTTAGATCTAATCTAAAATTTTATAATTAATATTTTAGATCAGCACGTACTAGGACAACCTATTCACTGTAAGAGGTAAACCTTATAGGAAAACCTTATAGCAGGACAACCTCATGGTAGTCCGTACAATCTAAAATATTTTTTTTATTTTTAATTTTATATTTAATAATTAGATTATAAATTAGATCTAATCTAAGAAATAATTTAAGCATACATAAAAATCATGTAATAAGAATCTGAACTCTGATACCAATTAAAGGAACCAGATCTATGGTTTCACAGGTAGATCTTGAAACTTTTTCAAGATCTTACAGCGAAAGACTTAAATAAATCTAAAATTTATTTAAATAACTATGTAAACACCTAGATCTCAGATCTATTACATGATCAAGGTATGATATTAAATCAAAAATTAAAATCAAATAAGAAAAAAAAGATTGATCAAATCAACCTAGATCTACACTACATCAAATACAGGTATGAAGTTTATAGATCAGATCTATTACCTAAGCAAGTTTAGATGTTCTAACTTATTGATCCAAGCTTGAGGATGAAGTCACAAGCCGCACATACATTCAACCTCTAGGAGTCGTCCATACGAGCCTACGATCTCTGATCTGAAGTTCAATGCAGGAAATCAGCACAGTATGCTAATACTGTGCTGATCCTTCTTCGATAGTCCATCTGATGCTTTCTTCTTTTAAATTTAGACTTTTCAAAATATGAGAAGAAGGATGAGAGTTTGATGATCTGAGAATCTCTCAATAAGCTTAAAAAGAAAGGAGGAGAGATTGAAAATAAAATAGCCCTAGAAAAAGACTCTCTTCTTCTTCTCTTTTTCTCTCACCTAGATACCTAGTTTGGTGCCTATGGAACCCCCATGCCCAAGGACCCTCTTTCTCTGATTTTTACACACCCCAAACCTCTTCCAAATATCTATATTCTATAAAAAAATCAAAAAGAAATTCGTCCAATAAATAGAGAAAAAGAAGAGTCCAAATTAAGTCAAATTTTTAGACTAGAAATATCCAAACATGGAAAGTTGTTGGGGCGCCCAACTCTTAGGCGCCTCTTCCATAATTTTTGGCGTAGACCACCAAGGGATGGTGCACAAAAAAGGAGATTATTTTTAGAGAATAAGAGAAGAATTAATTAAAAGAGAGGGCAACACTCAAAGAAAGATATTTTGGTCAATAAGGATTCTATCTCATAGAATCCTAAGCAATATCAATCCCTCCTTTGACTTGGTCTTCCACCTAACTTCCAAATATGACTTGAAGGGAGAGAGGAGGCATGAAAATTAAGAAGAAAGGAATTTTTCATGAAAAATACCTAAAAAATAGGTATGGGGGGTGTTGGGACTAAGGTGACGCAAGGAGATAGGAAGTCCTAGTCACACTAAAACTCCTATTTTGACTTGATCAAATAAGATCTTTTAATCAAATAAAATTAAGATTAAACCAATCCAATTAAATAAATCCCTAATCTATTTAAATATTTAATTAAATTATATTTAATTCTAATTTATTTTTTAATTAAATTAGGTTAATCCGAGTCCTAATTAGACTAGGATTAGTTCTTTCTTGCACTTGGCTTATCCAATAAATCAATTGAACTTGATCCAATCAAGCCCAAACCAAATTTAATTAAATCATATTTAATTAGACTTAATCTTAGTCTATTATCTTAATTAAATTAAGTCAATTAGCAATCCAATTGCTAATCAATCCTCCTGCAATGCTTGCACTAGGTTAAACACCAATCGTATTGATTGTTTAACCCTAGAATGATTCTTAATCATTGATCAACTATCTGATTAGATTATAAACTCTAATGTGTATGATCTCATAGGTCCAAACCTAAGCTAGTAGCATAAGAATAAATTTTTATACCAATCAAAGTGACCATCTAGCAATGATACCCAACAGTCGGATAGGTCAAAGGTGTAGAACACCATCCTTAGAATCCATACGGATATAGTTTTCATATAATTCATTTCCTTAACCATAATGCTCGTAGGACACATCAGAGTTCAACTGTCAACTCTGATCAAGTTGTCCACATTGTATTTCAAAATACCAAATCCATCTAATGGATTATCCTAGCCAAGGTTTTGCTATATTGAAATATAGTGATACATTCTTCTCCAACTCTTGGAGTGGTCAATTCCATCTTGATCACACTCTGACTTTGTAAGTACTTGACTATGTCCAGAAGCCTTTCATTACTAAATTAGAAATTTAGTTAGTCCAGTACCAAAGCACAGTGAGTTGCTTGTAAGTCACTGAGGTGATCTCAGGTCTAAGGGATACTTATACCTATATCCCATCAGAGATATTTTCAATAATAGAATGCTCTAAAGTTGGTCATGTTCAATGATGATGTACCCATACATCTCACCTGCATGCCATACCAGTGTCTTCATACTTCTTGATTAAGAAGATAATCAATCTATATGGCATATAGCGACCTATGCTCGATAGATATTGTTGTCCTCATTAACAGCCTATTATTTGATCGTGAATAAATTTAAGTACTAATCAATAAATTCTCTCTTTATCAAAACTAAATAGTCTTAAGAACTTCATCACAATAATAGAGTTCATTAGAAGATGTAAATTTATGATGAAAAAAGATGCCAAAATATTTTTCATTAATTAATAAATCAATTATAATATCTCAATCGTCAATAAGCTGACGATTGGCTTTGGAATATAATTTTCAACATCATCAATAAGTACAATCTAGCCTCGTTGGGGGCAACTTCGGCTTAGGTGAGGGAGGGCATCATGGCTCCTTGAATTAGGGCTAGACTAGACATGAGTCAAGGTGCAAACCAGATTGGGTCACTGGATGGGTTCGAGGTCTGACTACACTCTCTTGAGAGTTGGACAACTTGAAGATCAAATCTGAGCCCTAGAATTACCTAGGAAAATGTGTACAAGATCTACAATTACTCAAGAGTATGGGGCTGGGGGCACAAGTCTTGAGATGTATGTTGGTCAGAAAAGAAGCTAAAGCAATGAGGCATAATCGAATGCAGTTTACCCATGCAACTTTGAGTGATATTTTGGGAACTCCATAGAAGTTAGTTCAATGTGAGATAGGCATCATCTTGAATGATTTTTTGTCCCAAATCCAATGGATCAAGTTTTGTTGCAATTCGAATTCATTTGAGTCACGAACTTGGTAGTTTCATGTGACTATGCAAAGTCTTACGAGAAGGGGGATTCTGAGTTTATCCTTATCTTGTACATGGAGAGTTGAGTTTGTGAGGGACTTGTAGCCTGAGGTTGTTCCTATATAAAAGGATACCCAAGGATGGGGTTAGAGATTAGAGAGGGAGAGAAAGAGATCATCTAAAGATCCTCTTGTATCTGTGAGAGATTGAAAGACTAGGAGAGCTTCTATTGTAAACCAACGAGTGATTATTTAATAAAAGTTCTCTTCCCCTTATTTCTTCTTCTTCTTCATGGTGTTTCCTGGTGTCGCATTCTGCTATATTCTTATTATTATTGGGCATGACCTAAGTCATAGAGACTAGGTTTCCATGCTAGGAAAGCTGATCGATTCTCTTCTACCCTATGAAGAGCAGATCGAGCTGCACATTGTTGGGAATTGCTCTGAGATCCCTTCATACGTGATAGATGCATCTAACCAATAAATGATTAAGCCCAACTTGATTGACCAACCTAACCACCATTAGAGAGATGCTTTCAAGTTATCATATTATAAATGATAATTCCATTAGTCAATAAGCATCAGGCCTTTGGGCCTCCAATGATTATTGAGTTAATGGATCCATTATCATCCAACTTAATGGGAGGCTATGACTCAGTTATCTCCATAACTTTATCATTTTAAGGACTTAATAATTTTAGAGAATTTAAATTATTAGTCATTTAAGGATAGAAAGGATATTGATCAATTTGCTTCCACTAACTTTACCAAGTCAAGTCCTATTTACTTCTCAAGTCATTTATGAGGACTAGGATCAATATCGATCCATGGGTACCTAGATTAGTCTCATTGAATAAAATCAGTCTCACTGATTTTTTATGTGATATAGGTTAGCATGAATCAATGAGCAACCTAACATGATCTGATTAACTACATTGGTCAGGTAAGTGAGATCGGTGGAAAGATCTGCCAAGGCTTGCCTTAGATACCATCAAAAATAGCCAGATAAGCGGGCTGCCAATTATAAACCACCAATCTAGGAATGCCAAACTTACCTTAGATACCAATTGATTTATCAATTTTGATTTGGTCTGCTTAAAGACTTGGGCTCGACCACTGAGTTGAAGGGAGCGTGCAGGATTTCTAGCTCAACTTTCAAAAATTTTTTCGAAAAACATATACAGCAAAAACTATTATTAATTAAATTAATAATAAGAGCTACAGATCTAATCTGAAAACTCCACACCCTCTAGGATCGAATGTATCATATATGCATGCATATCTAAAAATAAAAATAATAATTATAGTAAAACTATTTTTACTACTCAATGTGTTCAGAATACATTACCTTATATGGGTAGTCAATTACCATAATCTAAATGTCATCGGAGAGGTCCACTCATCGCGATGTAGCCACATAGTGCATCTAGCCTCCATGGATCATCCATACAAGGCCTTGGTCCCGATCGGCTCCTCCCAAGTGCTAGCTTGATGTAGGAACCCTTTGATGGTTAATTTAGATCAAGCTGATTCGATCTGCCTCCAGCAATTTTGGATGCTCTAGAAAATTACCAAAGGTAGGAAGGAGGTTGAGAAAGGTCTCTCAAGAGTCACATGATTTTGTGATGCTCGCAGCTCACATTCTCTTTTCCCAAAACCTAGGATGAAATCCTAGGGTAGCACTCATCCAGAACCCTATGCAACACTCTTTCTGGAATTTCTCTCTGGACACTCTCGATGTATTTCATGCATAATAGGGTGGACTTCATGGAGGACTTCTCTCTTAGATTCTTCACATGCCCCATCACAAAACTTCTTTTAATCTACGCTAAATAGAGTAGAGAGCACGTGGAGGGATAAGGATCAGGTGGTTGATTATTTGAATTCAAACTCCATTTAAATTCAAATAGTAACCATCTAATTTTATCCTCTTAAGGATGTTAGAAGGAAGGATGTGTAACCTCTTGTGCATGGATTTCTTCATGAGAATTCTTAATTCTCATGGAGAAAAGGGTGGGCGCAAGATCAGGGTGATGTGGTGCATAAGACTAGTCAAAATAGTCTTTCAAACCTTGTCCAATTAAGACCCAATCCAAACTAATTTCACTAGGCCCAATAACCCTGACTTATTTAGGCTTAATTAGGCTCAGTTAAATCCTAATCAAATTAAAAATTAATTAAGCCAAATCTTTGATCAAATCAAGGATTAACCTTTCTTGATGATTAGATCATCTCATAACCTAATCGAGTCAAATCCAACTGAACCCAATTCAATTGGACTTGAATCAAAAATTCTTACTCAATCAAATTAAGTTAATTAGTGATAAAATCACTAATTAAACTTCTCTTTATCAGCCATTAGATCGGGTAGGAACCTTTGCTGTGTGTGATCTCGTAGGTTCGAACCTAAGCTGGTAGCTCAAGAACCAATTTTTTTGTACTAATCGAAGTGACCATCTAGCAATGATACCCGATGTCCGGATAGGCCAAATAGTATCACAACATTCAAAATCTACGTGAATATGGTTACCGCATAATTCATCCCTCTGACCTCTATGCATAAGATGACTTAGGATTAAACTATCAATCCTGGAAGATACATCCAAATTGTGTCTCAAAGCAATTAGTCCTATGACCCCTCACTATGACTATCCTGACCAAGATTTTGTTAAATTGAAATACTATGGAACATAGCTCCTATGTTCAGAAGTGGTCAATCCCATCTTGACTCATGCACCGATTTCTCAAGTACTTGACTGTACCTAAAAATCTTTCATCACTGAATTAAAAATTCAGATAGTCCGATATCAAAGCACAGTGAGTTGCTTGAAAGTCACCATGATGATCTCAGATCAGAGAAACACTTATGTTCATATTCCATCAAAATAATTTTTGACAGTAGAAAAGCTCTAGAGTCAGTCACGTTTAGTGTAGATGTATTCCTACATCTCATATGCATGCCATACCAGTGTCTCTATACTTCTTGGTTAAGAGGACAACCAACCTATATGACACACAATGACCTATACTCGATAAATGTTATTATCCTTGGTAACAACATATCATTTAATCATGAACAATTTTAAGGACTAACTGACAAATCCTCCTTTGTCGATTCTAAATAGTCCTAAGAACTTCATCATAATAGAAAGAAGTTCATTAGAAGATGAAAGATTTATGATGAAAAAGCTAGAATAATTTTAATTCAATTAATGATTCATATATATTTACATAAAATAGCTCAATCATCAACAGACTGATGATTGGCTTTGGAATACTATTTTCAACAATATCCCACTTGGCCTAAAGCCAATCAGTGCAGTATTGTATACCTATCTTTGACTTGAAGTCATCAAACTTCTTCACCATAATGGTTTTAGTCAATGGGTTGGCCAAGTTCTCCTTTTCGTCGATCTTCAGAAGATCGACGTCACCTCGATCTATAATCTTCCAAATAAAGTGAAAGCGGCATAGAATATGCTACATCCGCTGGTATGCTTTCGATTCCTTCGCCTGAGCAATGGCTCCAGAGCTATCGCAGAAGAGCAGAAATAGACCATCTAGAGAGGGTACTACTTCGAGCTCGATGATGAACTTCTTCAGCCACACCATTTCTTTGGCAGCATCTAATGCAGCAACATACTCCGCCTCACATACTGAATCAACCATGGTGTGCTACTTGAAATTTTTTCAGTAGATAGCTTCACTATTAAGGGTAAAAATATATCCCGACACACTCTTGCTATCATCATGATTATATTAAAAATTGGAGTCTATAAACTCCATAAGTTTCAAGTCTAATTCATCGTAAACAAGCCACTGATCTTTAGTATTTCTCAAATATTTTAGGATGGTTTTAACAACTTTTCAGTGGTTCTCCTCTGAATTAGGTTGGTATCTACTCACTACTCCTAGTGAGTATACCACGTCTAGTCTCGTACATGTCATGGCGTACATGATAGATCCCACTATCGAAGCATATGGGATTTTATTTATACGCTCACTCTCTTCAAAAGTTGTCGGACAATCTTTCTTAGAGAGAAAAATTCCATGGCCTATCGGTAGATAGCCTTTCTTGAAATTCATCATGCTGAACCTCTTCAGCACAGTACCAATGTACGTGGATTGGAACAATCCAAGCAACCTTTTAGATCTATCTCTATAAATCTTCATCCCTAGGATGTAGGAAGCTTCTCCCAGATCCTTAATGGAGAACTATGATGACAGCCAGATTTTTATTCCTTGTAATGTAGGGACATCATTCCCGATTAAGAGAATGCATTTACATACAAAACAAGGAATACGACTATTGGACCATTAGCCTACTTATATATGTAGGGCTCTCTTCATTCTTAACGAAGCCATATGTCTTGATCGTCCTATCAAAATGTATGTTCTAACTCCAAGATATCTGCTTCAATCCATAAATGGATCTCTGAAGCTTACACATCTTGGACTCATTTGTAGATACAAACCCCTCAGATTGTATCATATATACCTCTTCAGTCAGCTCTCCATTTAAAAAAGCTATTTTCACATCCATCTGTCAGATCTTATATGTTGAAAATTATGTCCCAAAACTAATCATCAGCCTATTGACGGTTGAGATATTATAATTGATTTATTAATTATTAAATTTTTTTTGGCATCTTTAACTTATGTGTGTGACTCCTAGAGGCTTAACGTGTGTGCGGCTCATGACTTCATCCTCAAGCCTAGATCAGCAAGTTAGAACGTCTAACTTGCACAGGTAACAAATCTGATCTATTGATTTCATACCTGCATTAGATGTAGTGTAGATCTAGGTTGATATGATCAATCTTTCCTTCTCCTTTATGTTTTTAATTTTTGATTTAATATCATATCTTTATCATGTAATAGATTCGAGATCCAGGTGTTTACATATTTATTTAAATAAATATTTGATTTATTTAATCTTCCGCTGCATGATCTTGAAAAAGTTTTAAGATCTACCTATGAAATCCTAGATGTGGTTTCTTCATCATAGTCCAAATGGGTAGCTATTGCAAGCATTATCCGAATAGATTTGAGCATTGCCATAAGGGAAAATGTTACGTCATAGTCAATACCATAATGTTGACGATAGTCCTTGGCAACCAGATGGGCTTTATAGATCTCCATCTTCTCGTCTATGCCTCTTTTTCTTTTGAAGATCCACTTACATCCTATGGGTTTTACCCCTTTGGGTGAGTCAACCAATGTCCATACATCATTGACCTTCATGGACTCTATTTTAGATTTCATGGCCTCAAGCTATTTTTTAGAGTCGATCTCTGCATTGCATCCATGTTGATGATCGAATCCTCATCGTTCTCATCGAGTTCGACAGGACCACCATTCCAGACTAAGAAATCATAGTATCTGTTCGGCTGACATGGTACTCTACTTGATTATCTTAAGGATGCAGTTTCAGTAGGTTCCAGATTTCATCGAATCAAATCTAGTTCAGGTTTAGCTACTTGTGTCGATTCTTCCACCTGTCTAACTTTCTTAAGCTCGATCTTAGAGGCATTAGTCTCTTCACCGAGGAACTTCTTTTCTAAAAAGACTGCCTTAAGGCTGACAAATACTTTCTACTCATCAGCTAGGTAGAAGTAATATCCTTTGGTCTCTTTTAGATACCCTATAAAGCTATACTTGTCAGACCTAGATCCAAGCTTGTCTGTTACTAAATGTTTGACATAAGCTAGATACCCCCAAATCCTAAGGTACGAGAGTACTGGCTTACGCCCTATCCATATCTCATATGGTATTTTAAAAATAGACTTACTTGGAATCCTATTCAGAATATAACAAACTGACTCGAGTGCATACCCTCAGAGGAAGATCGGCAGACCGGCAAATCCCATCATAGATCGAACCATGTCCAACAAGGTCTGATTTCTCCTTTCAGACACACCATTACATTATGGTGTTCCAAGAGAAGTCCATTGGAAGAGAATCTCATTCTCCCCAAGATATGTCAGAAATTCATTGGAAAAGTACTCACCCCCTCGATCAGATCAAAGAGTTTTAATACTCTTTTCAGTTTATTTTTCTACCTCATTATGGAATAGTTTGAATATTTCAAACGACTCCAACTTATGCTTCATTAAATAGATATACCCATACCTTGATAGGTCATCTGTCAAGATTATGAAGTAGAAATATCCACCTCTAGTGCTTGTACTCATGGGTCCACATACATCAATATGTACTAGACTCAGAAGTTCATTGGCTCGCTCATCTTTTCCAATAAAAGGTGACTTGGTCATCTTACCAAGAAGATAGGACTAATAGGTCGGAAGTAATTCACAATCACTAACTTCAAGAATTTCTTCTTGAGCCAACCTATTTATTCTGTTCTTATTGATATGACCTAGCCTATAATGCCAAAGATAGACATCTGACACTTTGTCTATTCTAGGATATTTACCAGAGATTTGGAGTATGTTAACAGACTGTGATAATAAATAAATTTTATTATTTAATTATCCAACACAAACTGTAATACCATTCAAAATGATATCACAAAAATTTGCTTTTGTTGAAAATCGATAACTATTCTTGGTCAAAAGGTCTACAAAAATTACATTCAATAAAAAACTTGGACAAAGTGATAATCACTAAGAATAACTTTATGAGAATTGATTACAAGGTTCGTGATTTCTAAAGCTAGAATTGAAACTTGTCTTCCATCTCCAACATTCAAAAATCTCTCGCCTTCACCAATTCTTCTACTAATCTGCAAATCCTGCATCGAATTATAAATATGATAAAAGCTTTCGGTATCTAATACCTAGATAGTAGTATCACAAATCGAGAAGTTGCAAGATGTTATAATATAATTACCTTACCCAGCAACTACTTGCTTCTTTCTTGGCTTGTTCGGATCTAGGAAGGCAATATACTGAGGACAATTCCTCTTCCAGTGCCCCTACTTCTTGCAAAAGAAGAACTTCACCTGGCTTTAGTCAGGCTTGCTCTTCTTGGTTTGACCCTATGTAGATGTTCCAGCATGCGGCTGTATCCTTTTATTCTTCTTCTTCTTATTTTTCTTTTCTTTCTTAAAAAATCGATCAGAAGAAGATCCTCCCACTACATTCACCGACTTCTTGTGGAGCTAGTGATCCTTCTCAAAGTTCTGCAGCAACCCCAATCAACCATGGTAGTTTACTACAGGCTTTGTCATTCTAAAATGAGTAAGGATGCGAAGAAAGGACTTGAGCAAAGAATTAAGGATTACATCCTTACCGAGCTGCTCATGTAGGGGAAAGCCCAGCTTATTCAGGTGCTCAATCATCTCAATCATGTACAATACATGATCGATGACTGACATCCTGTCCCTCATCCGAGCATTGAAAATGGCATAACTAGTCTTGAACCTCTCAACATCGTCAGGCGTACCAAAGGAGTCGTTCAACTTTTTAAGCATCTCCTATGAATGGACATTATTAAACCTACGATTAAACTCATCATTCATTGCTGCTAGCATAATACACCAAACGGTGGTGCGGTTATTAAGCTACTTCTGATAAGTGTCTTTGACCGTACCTCTTGCATTCGGAGCTGGCTCCTTAGGTGCAGGATCTGTCAGAATATATAGGATCCATTCATGCTCCAGGACAATCTTTAACTTTTGATACTAACTATCAAAGTTAGGTCCCATAAGTTTGTCATTATCTAACAATGATCGGAGCAAGAGGGTAGTGGCCATTTCTGCAAAAAAAAAAAATCAAATCTAATTAGTATATGAATTATTTATCCTAAAGACTTGAACTTTAATCTAAAGATTCTTTCACTATTTTATTCGAACTGATAGCCTCTACCTCCAATTCGAGAAATTATCCTTAATTTCTTAGTGGATACCGGAATCCACATAGACTACACACGAGCCTAACTTTGGTTGGTCAACCCATGTGCACTTATGGGTAGATTCATAACCAATTATTTAACCAAATAATTTCAAGTAATTTAATTTTTTTTTCTCCAAAAATCTAATCAGTAGGCTTTGGCCTCCACTGAAAAGATTCAGTTAGGTCCAACCATTAACATGACCACATTTGGTGCATCAGATCAACAAATGATCAAGCTCGATTTTGGTGAGCCAACCTGACCACCATTAGAAAGACACGATCAAATCATCATATTATAAATGATAATTCCATTAGTCAATAAGCACCAGATCTTTGAACCTCCAATGATTATTAAACTAATGGACTCATTATCGCTCAACTTAATGGAAGGCTATGATCTAGTTATCATTATAACTATCTCATTTTTAAGAACCTAATAATTTTAGAAGATTTTATTAATCAATTTTAAAAAGAATTGACCAGTCAATTTGGATCCTTCTACTGACTTCACCAAGTTAGATCAATAAGGACTTAATTCAAGCCAGCATTAGAAGCACCTAAATCAATCAAATTGATTTACTTAATTGACATGGGTGAGCCCAAATCACCAAGTAGTCTAATCAAAATCTAATTCATCAGGATGGCAAAGTAAGTGAGATCAGTGAAAGGGATATGCCATTAACTCATCAAAAATCGAATCAGTGTGAGTAGCTCCTAATTAAAAATCACTAGTCTGAGCTGTCAGACTTACCTTAGACACCATTCGGTTCATTAGTTTCAATTTGACCAACCTAACAATTTTAGGTTCGATCGCGTAGCCACGAATCAAGTCCATTTGGTTCTCGTTAAAGGCATGGGCTCAACTACAACTATTGTAATTTGGTCTAAAGAGTCCTTGACCTAATCTAAATAAATATTTGGTTAGATTTGATCAATTACTCTAATTTAGTCTATTTTTTAACTAATCTTTGGTCTAACCTAATTAATGGACCTAATTCGACTAACCTGATAATTCATATTTTATGATCAATGACTTAGGATCTTTAAATCATAATTCTAGATCCTAATTCATCATGCTTAATTCTTAATTAAGTTTAAAGCTAAGGGGTGGGATTCGGCATTTCAAAAATATTTTTTAAAATTTTGAAAGATTCTTTACATCCTAACACTGTTACACTAAATAGATCGATTAATTTCAAAAATGGGTTGGCTTATTTCATAAACAAGCATTAGATATAGATTTGATTTCATAAAACCAACCATTTTAGACATTCAGCCAACTTCTTAGTCGAGCTAGCTCCAATCCCATCCGAGCTGGCCCGAGTAGAAGCCGAGCTGGCTCGATTCATGAGACAACCGACTCGGGCTGAAGGCCCGAAGGCCATCATTCCCATTGGATAGGCTCGGATTCAATTCGAGCTAGTCTGAATTGAAGTAAAGCTGGCTTGATTCCTATCCGAGCTACCTAGAGCATGAATCCAGAAATCATATCATGGCTCGCATGCTGGTCAAGCTAGCTCGATTCCTGAGCAAGCCAGCTCGACTAACGAACAGAACCTTCTTAAGATTCTGTTCAGGTTTAATCTAAAACATATACTCTATAAAAAAAAAGTCATGAGATTATTTATATCTAATCTAAACATTAATTCATGATAAAATTTAGATTAAATCCTTCAAATATATATGTATCATATATTCATATATGAAAATAAAAATAATAACTACAGTAAAACTATTTTTACTACTCAATGTGTTTAGAACACATTACCTTGCATGGATAATTGATCACCATAATCTGAATGTCATCGAGGAGGTCCACTCATCATGATGTAGCCACACAGTGCATCTGATCTCCACAGATCGTCTACATGAGGCTCTGGTCTTGATTGGCTCCTCCTGAGTGCTAGCTCGATGTAAGAACCCTTTGACGGCTGATTTAGATCGAACTAATTTGATCTACCTCCAGTGATTTTGGATACTCCAAAAAAATTATCAAAGATAGGGGAGAGGTAGAGGAAGGTCTCTCGAGAGTCATGTGATTTTGTGATGCTCACAGCTCATGATCTCTTTTTCCAAAACCTAGGCTAAAACCCAAGGACAACACTCACCTAGAACCCTGTGCAACACTATTTCTGGAATTTCTCTCATAAAACTCTCGATGTATTTTACTTTGTGGAGAAGGACTTCTCTCTCAGATTTTTCATATGCCCCATCACAAAACTCCTTTTAATCTATGCCAAATAGAGTAGAGAGCACGTAGAGGGATATGGATCAAGTGGTTGATTATTCAAATTCAAACTCCATTTAAATTCAAATAGTAACTATCTGATTTTATCCTCTTAAGGAAGTGAGAAGGAAGGGTGTGCACCCTCTTGTGCGTGGATTTCTTCATGAGAATTCTCAATTCTCATGGAGAAAAGGGTGGGCGCAAGATCAGGATGATGTGGCGCACAAGACTAGTCAAAATAGTCTTTCAAATCTTGTCCAATTTGGCTAGGCCCAATAAACCCAACTTATTTAAACTTAATTAGGCTTAGTTAAATTTTAATCAAATCAAAAATTAATTAAGCCAAATCCTTAATCAAATTAAGGATTAACCCTCCTTGATGATTAGATCATCTCATAACCTAATCGAGTCAAATCCAACTGAACCCCATTCAATTGGACTTGAACCAAAAATCATTACTTAATCAAATTGAGTTAATTAATGATTAAATTACTAATTAATTTTTTTTTTATCAGTCATTAGATTGGATAGGAACCTCTACTGTGTGTGATCCCATAGGTTCGAACCAAGCCGTTAGCATAGGAATCAATTTTCTGTACTAATCAAAGTAACCATCTAGCAATGGTACCCAACGTCTAGATAGGTCAAATAGTACAATCGCAACATTCAGAACCTACGTGAATATGGTTACTGCATAATTCATCCCTTTGATCTCTGTGCATAAAATGACTCTGAGTTAAACTATCAACCCTAGAAGAAACATCCAAATTATATCTCAAAGCAATTAGTCCTGTGACCTCTCACTAGAAATTGAACAAAATAAAGTTTCAAAATAAAAAAGAACCCCTTTTTTTGCCGTAACCCTCACCAAGGCTTTGCTAAATTGAAATACTATGAAACACAGCTCTTATATCCAGGAGTGGTCAATCCTATCTTGACTTACGCACCAACTCCTCAAGTACTTGGTTGTATCCAAAAACCTTCCGCCACAGTGAGTTGCTTAAAAGTCACCATGGTGATCTCAAGTCGGAGGAACACTTATGTCCATATTTCATCAGAGTAATTCTTGATAGTAGAAAAGCTTTAGAGTCAATCACGTTCAGTGTAGATGTACCCCTACATCTTACCTGCATGCCATACTAGTGTCTCTACACTCTTTGGTTAAGAGGACAACCAACCTATATGACACACAATGATCTATACTCGATAAACATTATCATCTTTGATAACAATGTATCATTTGGTCACAAACAATTTTAAAGACTAAACGATAAATCTTTCTTTATCAATTCTAAATAGTCCTAAGAACTTCATCACAATAGATAGGAGTTCATTAAAAGATGAAAGATTTATGATGAAAAGCCAGAATAACTTTTATTTAATTAATGATTCATATATAATTACATAAAATAGCTTAATCGTCAATAGACTGATGATTGACTTTGCAATGCTATTTCCAATATGAGCCATGATCAGTATCCATTTATTAGATATATGGACTTTGATCAACTATAACTATTGAAGTGATCTATAGAAATGACCTAATCCTAATTAACTATTAATTAGCTTTGAACAATTTCTTAACTTAGTCCATATTTCATCTAACCCTAGGTCTAACCCAGTTATGGACCTCATCAAAGCTAACCAATTATCCTTTAATCCATATTTTATGAAATTATCTTAGGATCTTCAAATCATAAACTTAGATCCTAAATAATCACTTAATTCTTAATTAAGTTCAAAGCTTATGGGTTTGGATTTATGGAACCTCAAAACTAATTTCTAATTTGATCATTTAAAATATTTTTAAATTATAAATAGTTTACATTGAATCATATTCAATACATGATTTTAGATCTGATTTATTTTAATATTTAGATCACATTCTATGATTTCAAATCTAAAATTTTGTAGAAAGTAAGTTCTTAATTTAAATTTTATAAAATAAATATATCATACATATATATTCTAGATTCAGAATAAAAAAATACATATCAACATATGCAACAAGAGGATCTAGATCTAAACATAAAACACATCATATGGATCAGATCATAAATTATTTAAATTTAAATTTAAAATATTAAAATAAATCCTAAATTATTTTAGATCTTATCTAACATATTTATGATTTATTCAAGTCAGCACATATTAGGACAACCTCTCCACTATAAGGGATAAACCTTACAGTAGGATAATCTTATATCAGTATGTTCGACTTAATATTATTTAGATCTAATCTAAATAATTTAAAATAAATCTAATATCTATTTATTTTAATTTAAAATTAAAAAATAAATTATAAAATTATTTAGATCATATCTAACTTATTCATGATTTAAGAATAGATCAATACATACTAGGATAATCTCTCCACTATAAGAGATAAATCTTAAGCAGGATAATCTTATAATCAGTATGTGTGATCTTTAAAATTTTATTTTAAAATTTATCTTAATAAAAATATGATCATGTTATAAAAAAACTTAGATACTCTGATACCACTGATGAAAAATGTGCAGGGTCTCATGCTTGAATTTTAAAATATTTTTGAAATAAATCACAATGAAAAATGCAGATTAAACTATTTAATCTACAAAAGTATATAATCTAATTACTAAACCTACAACCAAAAACTATAACATGTTATAATGCATTTTTAAATTAAAAAATAAATATTTTGGTATTGATCAAATTAATATCCTAGATTTAGAATAATTCTAGATCTAAAATCTAGATCACATCTAGGTACGAGAAGAGATCAAATGTCTTACTTTTGCATGGATCGAAAACTTCATGGTTGATTTTTGTTATTATCTTTGGAGCCGCACACATGTTCGATCCTTATAGAAAGTCCATACGAGGCTGCAACAAAATCAGAGGTTCGTCAAATGAAGATCTGCTCGAAGTATTAGTTTCTCGTGGAACCCTCCTGATGGTTAATCTAAAAATTATTTTTCTAATCTCTTGGATATTCCAAGAGATGAAGAATACAAGAAGGAATAAGGAAGAGGTCCAACTTTTGGATCTTCCAAAAATTAGAAATAAATATATATGAAAAAAGCCCTAAGAGAAGATAAATATTCTCTTTCAGGATATCAACGATTGATGTCCTGAAAACATCTCTATGCTAGGATAAGAGAAGATCTTCTCCTCTAAATTTTTCTCATATTTCTAGATCTAACATTCTATGATTTTTTTCAAAAAAAAATTCTACAAAAATATGGAGAAGAAGGATTCTCAAAGAAATCCTAAGAGAAGACCTTCTTTTCTTTTTCTTCTCTCATCAGAACATGATCAGATCATATCCAAAGATGATCACTATGCCCTAACACTTTGGAGCACACATCCCCATGCCCTCTTTCTCTCTCTCTCTTAGATTTTTATCACATAAAAATACATAAAAGAAGAGAAAGGAAAAACTTAAAAGAAAAAATTAAGAGAACACAATCTTCTCTTACCTTTGTTCCTTCAAGACATCAACTTTTGATGTCTAGATAAAGACCCCTTCTCTAAGAAACTTGGTACCCCAAACCTTCACGCCTCCTCCACCTTTTCTTCTAGTTTTTTTATGAATTTTTTGATATTTTTCACATCCAAAAATATCTTATAAGAGGTGCCCCAATTAGATAAGGAAGACTAGGTCAAACCTAGTCTTATATGGACTCTAGGGAGGAGTTTTAAGAGGCGTCCAACTCTTAGATGCCTCCCTCCTTATTTTTTTGATGTAAAGATTAGGAAACCACATACAAAACCAAAGAAAATAAGTGCACAAAAGATAGAGAGGCATGGAGAAAAAATTTTAAGTGCACAAAAGAAAGAGAGGCAAGGAGAAAAAATTTCATAATATAAGGAGGTGTTTTTGAGAATTGGGACACTATCAAATAGAGTCCAAGTCTTAACAACTATCTTTATTTGACCAAGTCAAATAAAATTTCAAAAACACCTAGTAGAAAGTGTGGAGAACCTCTCTTAGGCATAGAGAAACACAAAAAAAAATTTAGAAATAAAAATATAATAGGTGTGGGATCTTTCTTAGGTGGAGCAAGAGTGAAGAAAAGAGTCCTAGTCTAACTAGGACTCTCCAATGTACACTAAGTCAAATCCAATTTAAATTTTATTTAAATTAGATTTGAGTCAATCTATTTAATAGATAATTTTTATTCAATTAGAAGCTTAATTATATCATATTTAAATTATATTTAAATTTAATTTAATTTCTAATTAAATTAAAAATTAGGTGTGCTAAAGTCCTAATCGAATAGAAACTTATTCTCTCTTACAATTGGCTTATCCAATAAACCAATTAGACTTAAATTAATTAAATCTAAATAAATTTTAATTTAATTAAAATTGATCTCAGTTCGATTGCTTAATTAAATTGAGTCAATTAATAATCCAATTGCTAATTAATCCTCCTGCAACACTTATATTAGGTTAAACATTAATCGCATTGAATATTTGATCTTAAAATGATTCTCAATCATTGATAAACCATCTAATCAGATTACAACCTCTAATATATGTGACCCATAGGTTCAAACCTAAGCTGATAGGATAGAAATCAATTTTTATATCAATCAAAGTAACCATCTAGTAATGATTTTCGATATTCGGATAGGTCGAATGTATGCAAAGCAACATTCTTAGAATCCTAGCCCATGGTTAATGTATAATTCATCTCTTTGACCAATAATGCTCATGATGACTTTGAGTACATTATCAACACTCATATAAGTCATTTATATTATATCTCAAAATTTTGCAAATCTCATGACTTCTCATAAGGATTACCCAGGCCTAGGTTTTACTAAATTAAAACACAATGAGTCATTCTCTTCCTGAAGTTAATCAGGAGTAGTCAATCACATCTTGACTCACACACCAACTCTATAAGTACTTGACTACATCCAAAAATCTTTCGAATCTATATTTGAAATACAGACAGTCCGGCACCAAAGTATAGTGAGTGGCTTGTAAGTTACCGTGATGATCTTAGGTCGGAGCGACACTTATATTCATTGGTCTGTTAGATATATGTGCCCTAAAAATCAGAATTGGTTGACACTTGTAATATACTTCTAGGGACAAAATTATAATTATGACTATAATAAATAAAATGAGTTATTTTTTATCACATATGTGTATTTAGTATCTGTGATACATCCTTTGAGTTAATGGTAATGATAATTCATATTTTCAAGAGTTGAAAATTTAAGACATGAATAATCATTATTAACTCATAAAATACTTTCGACCATAGGATCATCACAAGGATGGTGATTGATCCGAAAGGTTGGTGTACAATCGCTTCTCTTTAGTAGATAAGTCTTGAGTCTATGGTGTGGAGACACCGAAGCAAGAGTACAGGTACTCATTAAAGAATGAGGGCACTGAGCGTGACCACCTCAAGTAGTCATTAGGAAGTCTACCTTCTCGTTAATGACTGACTCGATGCTGCAGTGATGTGTCTGATTCTTTGATCTGAGGTGCATCGACAGTTCATCTTGAGGGTGTTATAGTTTGACTACACCATTACTCAGTCTCCTAGTCATACGGAATCTTAAGGTGTATGTTGGCTATGACATATTCATTGTAGGAACTGGATTGCATCAAGATGGAATCTATCTACCTCGGTGGTAAAGGAGCAGCTCTATGATGATCATGAGAATCAAGTCTAGAAGCCCAAGTCCATGGTAGAGTAAAATAATAGAAAGAGTTTCTATTTAGATTTTTACATTGAACTTGAATCGAATGATTGCATCATATGACAGAAACTAGGATTTGACGAGTTCACCTTAACCCTAATCTAACCGGCACTCAAGATAGAAGAACTTAATCACACAGGTAGCTACACTAAGAGATTTGCATTCAGCTCTGATGGGTTGCCACCATATACTGCTAGGTGTCACTGATGGATTTTGGGAGTAATTAGAATGATTTAGATGATCGATCATTTAGTTGTTCGAATTAGAAGAGTTCTGGTCCATCGAAAGAAGTTTCGATGATGTCGATGATAGAGATCATGATATATCCCATTACCATATAGAACTGAACTTAACTAGGTCAAACAAATAAGGGTTTGAATCTGATGATCATCAATTGAACTGATCTAGTTCAATTGATCTGAATGAGATTCAATTAGGTTCAAAGAAATCGTGCTAGCACTCGATTGAACCTAACGTTCTTATTTTACTATCAGAAATAGTTGTCCTGATTGAGCCAAAGGAGTTTGTACTCATTCAGAGGCCTTCACCTGATCTGACTAGAGTTTGTCCAGATCAAAAAAGGATTGCCTTATTTTGTAAGACAATACCTACCATTTTTGGTCACCTGCCATTTCTCGTCCTTTGACTTTGGTAAAAAGTTGACCTTTGACTGGTCAAATGTTGACCATTGATACTTTGAATTCTATCCACATGTCATGCACCTATTGGAGAGCTGGTGGGGGCCTATCCCCCTGCCAAAACCTGGCAAGGAGGAGGGCGCACGCCACCCTTGGCATGTGCCCAAGCTGGAGGTGCCCAGGAGTTCCTGTTGGACAGGGACTCCATCTTCCTTTTGGATTCCGATTAGAGTTCTCCTAAGAACCAACTTTGACTGATCTTAGGCACCATCTAAGGAGGAATCCAGGGGACTCTATTCCCACCAATCAAATTTAGATCTGATTTGACAAAGGGTTGTGATTGGTTGGGAAGAAGAGGAGTTGGATCACACTTAGTCTATAAATAAGATCCTGCACCCAACTCAAAGAGCATCATAATTCTCCACGCCCCAAGGCTGCTTCTCCTCTCCTCCTCTATGCCAAAGCATCTTTTCCCTCTTCTCTCCATGTCCAAAGAGATTTGGATTCTTGGTTGGTGCAATCCAGATGAGAGAAAGGCGACTAAAAGCTAGAAGGCTGTGCTGCTGCAAAGGACAACTGCTGATCTTCGAAAGGTATTTTGAAGATCCTCCAGATCAGATCCAGATCTAGTTTTTAGAGATGTGATAGAAAAGAAGAGCATCTTCAAATCCAGTCCGAGTGGATACCGGTAGAGGTCAGGCACTTGCGTGGCTAGATCCAGAACCTTTCGTTGCATATAGGATCATCAACGGGTAATAGGATCATCTAACATCAAGGTAAATTAAAATTAATTTAATTTATTTAGATTTTATTTTTATTATTCAAATAATAAGAATCAAATTTGAAACATTCTAGATCTGATTAGGATCAAAGAGAAAAATATTTTTAAAATATATCTCTTGATTCGATCAGATCTGAATGAACCTGATTCGGGAAATCAGAATTTTTTTTCATGGTCTTAGTTAGCTATTCTTGATAATAGAGTGCTACATTAGTCATGTTCAGTGCAGATGTACTCCTACATCTCATCTGAATGTCATACCAGTGTCTCCACAATACTTGATTATGAGGACAATCAACGCATATGGCATACAGCGACCTACACTCGATAAGTTATCATTCTTATTAATAATTTATCATTTATCATAAATAGTTTAAGAACCATCCGATAAATTCTTCTTTATTGATTAATTATAGTTCTAAGAACTTCATCATAATTTAGGAGTTCATTTAAGAAAGATAGAACTTTTATAATGAACTAGCTAAATAACTATAATTATTAGATAATTTATATACTAATTTCAATCATCTATCACTTAGATGATTAGCTTTAGGATACATTTTTTACTTAGTTAAGCCCAACCCCTTATCAAATCAGGGACCAAATTTGTTAAGATTTATGGTGCTTCCAAGACTTGAAAGGCCATAGGAGGAGCCAAGGTGTTGGCTCTATGAGTCTAGGATGGATGTGAGTCTTAGGGCTAGGATAGAAGTTATCCTAGGATGAAGATGGCGTGTAGCCCTGCACCAACTTGAGGTTCAGGTGTGAGGATATTGAGAAGCTTGGTAGGTGCTCCGAAGATCTGGGATACAAGGTGGAGTAAAGGATCAAAGTCAGGAGAAGAATCAGCTAAGACAAGAGACTGACACATAGGCAGGCTAGCTCGAATGTGCAATCGAGTGGGCTCGGATGTGTAGTCGAACTGGCTCGGATGTGTAGTCGAACTGGCTCGAATGTGAGATCGAGCTGACTCAAGGTGTAGTCAAGCCGGCTATCTCAGGTAGATAGAAGATAAGATTCTGACGATATGCAGTCAAGCCAGCTCGACTCCTGACAAAGCCAGTTCGACGGTGGCAAACAGAACTAGACGAAATTTTCTGTTTGAGTCTTAAAACTTGACCAGTAAGATTTTAAGGTGGCTAACATATGTATGGATCAGATTTAGATCTAGGGGATGAGAGCGTAAGAGACATGGGTGCATGAGCTCGGTAAGTGCTTTCATGTATTGGGTTAGTCAGAAAAATTTTTGGTCGGGCCTAATATATATGTATAAATACATAGGATGTATTAGAATTTTAGAACATGAATTGGAATATAGATCTTTTCTCCCTCAATCTCTCTTCTCTCTTCTCTCTAGAGTTACCACCCCAAGGGGGCACCTCCCTCAAGTCCAAAGAGGGAGGCACGCCATTATAGATCTAAATTGGTGGATTGGTGGTTTGCTACCCTTAGAGAACGTCACAGATTTTCTTCAGATCCATGCTAAAGATCGAAAATTTTTGCAACATGGTATCAGAGCTAGGTGATGCCATGGTGATGTGCCAATACTTAGTATCAGGGTCTGATGGTGTGTGGAAGTGAAGAAGAAGTCATATTGGAAGAAATCAGAAATTTGCACAAGTATTTCATAGTATGTCTCGAATCTACCTTTGTTATTACTATGGTTTGGCCAATCGAAAGTAGTAGATTGAAGGTGGAGGCCGAAAGAATTAATGGAAAGAGTTTTTTTTCGAGATGGAAGGTTTGGGTGCATGATTTTTTTGATCAATCTTGGTTGGAGAGATCGGGATATACGATGGGTGATAAGATTCTCTAGGAAGATGGGCAGTGTGGGGCTTTTTGATGGATGAAGAGAAGTTTCCTAAGGGGTAATGATCGAAGGAAAGCTGAAAAAATGACCATACGTTCTTCGATTGCAGGAAGGTGGGAGAAGTAGTCGAGGATGCATTCAGCAGTTCGACCAAAGCATGAAATTACGAAGCCTTGAAGGTGATAGAGATGGATGATCTATGGAGGTCTAGCAAGTCAGTGCTAGATGGTTGATCTTGGATCAGATTTCTTCTACAAGAGCATCAGAAAGAGTCATAGTTCAAATAGAGGATGGTTTGTGTATAGCAAGAGAGGATCTGGATACCTATAAGAAGGCAGTGTTGAGACAAGATAGGGAGCACTAGAGTGCAGCAGTAGTCTTTTCTAGAGGCACGAGATTGAGAGAGGCTCGATGGTGTAGCAACCAAGGGAGGTATCCCAGTAGAGTGTTAGAAGGCATTTTAAGAAGATGGGGAGTAGGTCTTAAGGAGAGCTAGAGAGTCTTAAGAGCCTCGGGATGAGATAGGTGGATCTGAGCCCAAGGCAGGATTTGAGTTGTAGTTCCTCCAGGAGCAACTGAAGTGATGACTAATGCAGGGGTAGAAGAGAAGAAGGCTAAGATGAAATTTTCTAGGGTTCAGTCACTGGATTCAGAAGAGTCAAATGAGCTCTTGGTAGTTTCGGAGGAGCCTGTAGGGTGTAGTATATCCAAGATAATTTTAAAGGGATCTGCAGAGTATGTAGGATTCGAAGGAGCAGCGACTGTGTTCGAGATGCAGTGGCAGACCCAGCAGCATAGCGTTGAGTGGTTGGCCTTGGGTGACTTGGTTATAGAATCAGCTTCTACGGTATCAAGTGGACTTCGATTTCAGATGGAGCACCAGGCAGAGGTGGCTTCACCGATAAAGATGTGACATGAGCTCAGAGCGAAGAAGTGTAGGAGGACAAATATCCTAGCACCAATGCTAGAGATGCACAATTTTAGGTGGAGCAGCATGAATAGAAAAGACTGACAAAGTTCTGAGAAGATCGTGTTAGGATATGCAGTGAGTACCGATATAGGAATGCTACAGGATCTCAAGGAATGTTCAGGATAATTAATGCAGCTGCCAAGCAGAAGGGTTTCTATAATTTTTAGGATGGTGTATAGGTGCAAGCCAAAGTCTTCAGTGGTGGAGGTGGTCATCCCAAAGATCTCCAAGGATGTATAATAGCTAAAGAGGATTGATAGAGGCGATATTTGCACAAGAGGCTATCAAGATGTACAGTGATAATGGGATCATGCAGGAGAGTATTGCTAGGGTTTGCCAATGCTTGGGGCACCAAGATGGAGATTATTAGAATTTATGGTGTTCCGAAGCCTTAGAAGGCCATAGGAGGAGCTAGGGTATTGGCTCTAGGAGTCTAGGATGGGTGCGAGTCCTAGGACTAGGATCGGAGTTATCCTAAGATGAAGATGGCATGTAATCCTGCACGAACTCAAGGTTTAGATGTGAGAACCTTGAGGGGCTTGGTAGGTGCTTCGGAGATCTGGAACATAAAGTGGAGCAAAGAACCAAAGCTAGGAGAAGAATCAACTAAGATAAGAGGCTAACACAAAGGTGGGCTAGCTCGAATATACATGGATATGTAGTCGAGCTGGCTCGGGCTGAGATCAAGCCGACTTGGGGTGTACTCGAGCCGATTATCTTAGATAGATAGAAGATAGGGTTCAGGTTGTACGCGGTCGAGCCAGCTTGGCTCCTAACAGAGCTGGCTCGATGATGGCGAGTAGAACTGGATGGAATTATCTGTTTGAGTCTTAAGGCCTTGTTCAATAAGATCTTAAGGTGGCTAACACATGTATGGATCGGATTTAGATCTAAAAGATGAGAGCATAGGAGACATGGATGTACATGGGCTCAGTAAGTTCTTTCATGTATTGGATTAGCCAGGAGAGTTTTTGGTCGGGCCTAATATCTATGTATAAATACATAGGATATATTAGGATTTTAGAACATAGATTGGAATACAGATCTTTTTTTTCTCGATCTCTCTTCTCTCTTTTCTCTAGAGTTGCTGCCCCAAGGGAGGCACCTCCCTCAAGTCCAAGAAGGGAGACACCCCATGATAGATCTAAATTAGTGGATCGATGGTTTGCTGCCCTTAGAGAATATTGTAAGGATTTATGATGCTCCCAAGCCTTGGGAGGCCATGGGAGGAGTCAGAGGGTTGATTTTGGAGATTCCAAGGGCTTGGTTGGTACTTCGAAGATCTGGGATATAAGGTGAAATAATGAACCAAAGTCGGAGAACCAAGACTGCAGAAAGAAGATTTTCTATAGGTTAATCGACTTAGTCCAAAACTGGGTCGGCTAAGTCTTAGAGCATAGGCAAAATAGAGAGCTGTGCGTTCAGGACTGCTAGCATGACACAAAACTGAGCCGGCTTAGTTTTGGACTGAACTGATCCAGTGAAACTTAGCTGACTCAGTGCTGAGACTGAGCAGGCTCAGTGCGCGGGCAGAGTTACATGAGGATCTATTTTAAGCTAGGGTCTAGGTTGATCCTAGGGGTCTTAAGGCCTAGTTTGAGAGGTCTTAAGGAGGCTAATTCATGTATGGATCGGGTCTAGATTCAGAGAATGAGAGCATGGGAGACATGGATGTACATGGGCTCGATGAGTGCTTTCATGTATTGGGTTAGTCGGAGAGTTTTTTGGTCGGACCTAATGGCTATGTATAAATACATAGGTTATATTGGGGTTTTCAAGATTGAAATCAATACAGACCTTTTCTCCCTCAACTCTCTTCTTCTCTTCTCTTTACAGTTGCCGCCCTAAGGTTCTTGAAGAAGCCCTAGAGAAGGGGGACGTCTCCCTCAAGCCCAAGGAAGGAGGCACCCCATCATAGATGCAGATGGAGGATCGGTGGTTTGCTACCCATAGAAAACATCATAGATTCCTTTAGGTCCATGCTAAAGATCAGGAGCTTCCACAACATGGTATCAAGGCTTGTGATGCAAAGGATGATTGGCATTCAAGCAATATCATGGAACATCAATTGCTATCAGGAAGAGATAATGCCAATTGGTGCGCTTACATATGGTATCAGAGCTAGGTTATGCCTAGAACGTTGTGGACAATATTTGGTATCAGAGCCTGATGGTGCATGAAAAGAAAAGAGAAGTCATACAAGATGAAATCAAAAATCTACACACGGATTTCATGGTATGTCTCAAATCTATCTTTGTTATTGCTATAGTTTGGCCAACCGAAAGTAGCGAGTTGAAGGTGGAGATTGAGAGGATTAATGGGAAGAAATTTTTCTAGGGTGGAAGGATTTGGTGCATGATTTGCTGATCGATCTTGGTGGAAAGGTTAGGGTGTATAATGGTTATGTGATAGGCAGAGAGTGCTGGAGCGCTGCAGTATTACTTCCTTTGAGATGCAGGACTGAGAGAGGCTCAGCGATGCAGTAGTCGAGGAAGGTATTTCAGCAGAGAGCATCAAGATTCTCTAGAAAGATGGGCAATGTAGGGCTGTTAAAGAGAGCTTTCCCAAGGGGTAATGGTCGAAGGAAGGCTGAAGAAGCGACTATATATCCTTTGGTGTCAAGAAGGTGGGGAAGTAGTTGAAGATCTATTCAGCGGTTCGATCAGAGCATAAATTTGCAGAGCCTTGGGAGTGATGGAGATAGATGATCCATGAAGGTCCAGTAGGTTAGGGCTGGATGACTGTAGAAAGGTGCAGAGACAAGGCTAGAAAGTGCTGGAGTGCTGCAGTAGCGCCATGAGACTGAGAGAGGCTGGTGGTGCAACAACCGAGGAGTGTATCTTAATAGAGAGTGTCAGTAGTATCTCAGGGAGATCGAGAGCAGGTCTCGGGGAGAGCCAAAGGATCTTAGAGAGCGCCAGGAGGTCTCAGACAGTCAGAAGTATCATGGATCAGATTTCTTCTATAGAGGCACTAGGGAGAGTCACAGTTCAGGTGGAGGATTATTCTCCGGATGCAACTGAAGCGATGGCTGGTGTAGGGGTAGAAAAAGACTATGATGGAATTTTCTAGGGTTCAATCACTGGATTCAGAAGAGTTGGATGAGCTCTTGGATTTTGGAGGTGCCCACAGGTTGCGGAGGTATCCGAGATGGCTTCGAAGGGATCTACGAAGTATGGAGGGTTCGAAGGGATAGCGACGGTGTTCGAGATGCAGTGGTAGGCTCAGTAGTGCAGCATTGAGTGGTTGGCCTTAAGAGACTCAGTGACAAAGTTAGCTTCTGTGGCATCAGGTGGACTTCAAATATAGGTAGAGCTCTGGAGAGATGGCTTCATAATTGAAGAGAAATTTGACATGAGTTCAGAGTAAAGGGGTGCGAAAGGATCGATATTCTAGCATCAGTGTCGATGATGCACAGTTCCAAGCGGAGCGATGTGTACAGGTGGACAGACGTAGCTCTGAGAAGATCGTGTTAAGTGGTACAGCATGTGCTGGTGCAAAATTACTGTAGGTTCTTCAAAAAAGTTCATAGAAAAGTGATGCATCTGCTAAGTAAAAGAGATCCTACAATTTCACGATGGTGCCAAGAAGCAAGCATAGATCTTCAGCGGTGGAGATGGTCATCCTAAAGGCCTCAAAGGTGTACAACAGCTGAAGAAGATTGGCGGAGGCAATGTTTGCATAGGTGCTATCGAGTGCATAGGGATAATGGGATCGTGCAGGAGAGCATTGTCGAGAGGTTTGCCAAGGCTTGGGAGAACCAAGATGGAGATTGTGAGGATTTATGGTGCTCCCAAGCCTTGGAAGGTCACAGGAGGAGTCAGAGGGTTGGCTCCAGGAATTCCAGAGGCTTGGTTGGGGCTTCAGAGATCTGAGACACAAGTGAAGCAAGGAACCAAAGTCGAAGAATTAAGACTGTAGAAAGAAGATTTTCTACAGGTTAGCTAGCTCAAACAAAAACTGAGTCAGCTAAGTCTCAGAGCACAGAAAAAATAGAAAGATGTGCATTCGAGACTACTGATACGACACAAAACTGGGTCGGCACGGTTTTGGATTGAGCCAACCCAGTGAAAACCCAGTGAAACTTAGCCGGCTCAGTGCTGAGACTGAGCTGGCTCGGTGCATAGGCAGAGTTTGGACTGAGCCGGCTCAGTGTGCGGGCAGAGTTATGCATGTTAGATATGTGTACCCTAGAAGCTAGAATTGGCTGACACTTGTTATACACTTCTAAGGGCAAAATTATAATTTTGACTATAAATAATAAAATAAATTATTTTCTATTATAATGTGTATTTAGTGTCTGTGATACATCCCTTGAGTTAATGGTAATGATAATTCTTATTTTCAAGAGTTGAAAATTCAAGACATGAATTTTCATTATTAACTCATAAAATGCTCCTGACCGTAGGATCATCATAAGGATGGTGATTGATCCGGAAGATTGGTGTACAATCACTTCTTTATAGTAGATGAGTCTCAAGTCTAAGGTGTAGAGACATTGGAGGGAGAGTACAGGTACTCGTTAGAGAATGAGGGCACTGAGCGTGATCACCTCGAGCAGTCATTAGGAAGTCTACCTTCTCGTTGATGACTAGCTCGAAGCTACAGTGGTGTGTCTGATTCTTTGACCTGAGATGCATCGATAGTTCATCTTGAGGGTGTTATAGTTTGACTATACCATGACTCGGTCTTCTAGCCATTTAGAATTCTGAGGTATATGTTGGCTATAGCATGTTCATTATAGAAATTGGATTGCACCAAGAGGGAATCTATCTATCTTGGTAGATGAGGTGCAGCCCTATGATGATCATGAGAATCAAATCCATAAGCCCATGGCCATGGCAGAGTGAAATAATAGAAAGAGTTTCTATTAAGATTTTCATATTGGATTTGAATCGAATGATTAATTCATATGACGGAAATTAGGGTTTGACGAGTTCACCTTAACCTTAATCCGATTGGGGCTCATGATAGAAGAACTTAATCACACATGTAACTACATCGAGAAGTTCGTTTTCAGTTCTGATGGATTACCATCATATACTGTTAGGTATCACTAATGGATTTTGGGAGCAATTAGAATGATTTAGATGATCGATCATTTTAGTTGTCTGAATCAGAAAAGTTCTGATCCATCATAAGGTATTTTGATGATGTCGATGATAGAGATTGCGACATATCTCATTACCATATAGAACTAAATCTAACTGGATCATACAAATAAAGATTTAGATCTGAATATCATCAATTTGACTAATCCAGTTCAATTGATTTGAATTAGATTCAATTAGGTTCAAGGAAATCGTGCTAGTACACGATTGAGCCTAATGTTCTTCTTCGACAATCATTAAATATTATCTCGACTGAGCCAAATATGTTTGGGCTAACTCGGTACCTTTACTTAGTCTAACTAGAGCTTGTCCATATCAGAAAAGGGTTATCTTAATTTATGAGATAAATTTGAGACAACACCTACCATTTTTCGTCATCTGCTAATTCTTGTCTTTTGACTTTAGTCAAATATTGATCTTTGACACTTGGACATCTGCCCATGTGTCATGCATCCATAGGAGAGCAAATAGGGATTTGTCCCCCTACTAAAAAGAGGAAAGAAGGGGGTGCATGCCTAAGAAGGCGTGCGCCTAAGGATAATGATGTCTGGAGTCCCATACAGATGGGACTCCAGGTTGCTTCATGAAATAGACTAAGATGGCGCCTAAGACTCTACTTTGACCAGTCTTGGTGCCACCTAAGGAAGTTTAAGAGGGGCTCCCATCTGATTGGATCAGGTGATATCATTTCATTAATCAGATTTAGATCTGATTGCATGAAAAAATATGATTGACTGGGATGATATGGCACTGTATGGCGCAGCAGAGTCTATATAATTGCATGGCTACATCCAAAATCTCAGGCAATCAGCAGGATCATCATAGGATAATAAGATTACCCAAGAACAAGGTATAAATTAAATTTGATTTAATTTAATTTATTTTATTTTATTAGATCCATCAAATCAAATCTGAAAAGTATCAAATCTGATTTAGATCTAAGAGAAAGATTTTTAAAATATTTCTCTTGATCAAATCAGATTTGAATGAACCTGATCTGAAAAATTGAATTTTTTTCTTCAACTGGTATCAAAGCCAGATTTTCATAAATTATATAGATTTAATTTTAATTTATTTTTAATTTAATAATTAGGTGATATCAGATATCACATTAGATATGATTAGATTTGAAATTAAAAAAATTAAAAATTAAATAATTTAGATCTAAGTTGTACAAGTTGCATGACTAGTTGTATAATAGAATTATTCTATGTATAGTCTTGCATGATCATAATTTAATTTGATTAAGTTATGATTTTTAGATCTATTTATTTACTATTTTTTGATCTTATAAATATTATAATAAAATCTAAAAAATATTAAATAAAATTATTTAATTTTTTATTTATATGAGATATGATGAATGCAAATTTAGACTAGTTGTAGAATAGTTCTACATAATTATCTAGAATAGAATTTATTTTGATATGATCAATTTAAATTTATTTTTTTTAGATGATTATGAGATAATTTAGATCAAAAAATATGCATAATATGATACATGAGATGTATGCAAAATATATTTATAGTTAGATCAATTTTTATATATAAGATATATGATGTAGATCTAACTAGTTTTGTAGTTTTCATATTTCTGATTAAGGCATTCCCCTTGGCCGTTCAGTCATAAAAATAAAGTAGGATTTAAATACCCTCTTCTTCCATTTGATAGGGTGTTCTTATGATGTGTAGGGATGCTGTGCATTCGTTCTTAATCAGAAATCCAAAAACTTAATTTTTGCAAAATCCTAGATCCTGAAATCCTAGGATTTTATTTACATATTTTGTTTGTGAACCCTAAACTTAATTAAGAATTAAGATTAGAAAATATGTTAAGTCTAAAAATTAAGAATTTTTAGATTTAAGATATATTCATAAAACTAGGTTTGGGTTGGGGTAGCTCAATTAGCTCTAAGCGGTTGATCAAATCGAATTAAGAGTTGGTTAGATGGGATCAAGAGTGCTTAAATTGACCAGCCTAATAGGTTTAAGTCTGGGTCAAGGTCGAGTCACATGAGCGATCAATCGAGTTAAGACCTAATTAGGCTCAATGGTTAGAGTCTAGATTGTAGGCTAACTCGATTGGTTCTGGCTCAACAATTTGGTGTCTAAGGTAAGCTTGGCAGATACAATCGACTGATTTTTAATTAGGAGCTACTTGACTCGAATACGTTCTTATCGAGTTAATGGCATATCCCTTCCACCAGTCTCATTTACCTGGCCATATTTGTTAGCTCAGTCCTGATCTGAGGTGGCCAATAATCCGAGCTAACACATGCCACTAGGTTAGTCATAATGGTTATGACTATGTCAAGTCTAGTTTAATGAAACCTAAATCAAATCTCCCTAAGAAAAGATTAAGTCTAAGGTCTTCCACCATTGTAGATGTGCGGATTCTTTTCGGGGTTGATTGTTCTCGGCTAGTTACAGTGGTTCAGTTGCACCAGAAAGATGCAACTATGTCTATTAGGCATTGGATGCTATGGGCTGGAGGATGGATTAGACTCAATATTTTGGATACGGTGAGAGATCCAATTAAAAATCCAATTCGTGCAAATGGTGGGTCTGACTTAACTAAAGAGTGGATTAATATTCTGGATACGGTGAGATTCATGAATTAGAGATCAAGTTTAGGTGCACCATGATTAGAAAATCATTGAACAAGAGTTGTTCACCCATTGGCTAATCCATCACCAATAACTGTTAGGTGAGGTGATGAGTCAATTGATAGGATCGCACCATCCACTAAAAATCATTAATCATGAAGATTTTTGCATCTCTACAGAGGGAGTGTAGGGATCCAAGAAAATAGTGGAAGCTAATTTATTTAAAAGTAAAATCTCTAAATAAATTGATCAAATTTTAATTACAATATCTAACTAGAAACTTTAACTCTCTATAGGAAAATGTCTGCGTCCAACCCATTGGCACGTATCCTGGACACCCATAGACTGACCGAACCAAATTACTAGGATTGGCTTCGAAACTTCAAAATCATTTTGGATTTCGAGAAGTTAACTCATGTATTAGATCAGGACCCCCCATCTTACTAGCTCGTCCATCCATTGAATAGAGAGCATCTCTTGACAAGTGGACGGATGAAGATAATAAGGCCAGATACTACATGTTGGGTTTAATGTCTGATGAGCTTCAGTGCTAACATGAAGATATCAGGACTGTCCATCAAATGTTGGCTCACCTACAAGAGATATTTGGTGAACAGAGTCACGCAGTCAAGTATCAAGTCACTAAATGACTATTCAAGACTAAAATGCATGATAGGCAGTCAGTCCAAGATCATTATCTGATGATGATCAAGGATTTAGAAGAGTTTGAGAAGCTCGGAGTGAAGTTAGACCTGAATCTGCAGAATGATATAATTCTACAATCTTTGACTGATGTATATAGGCAGTTCATCATGAACTGCCATATGCATAAACTTCAAAATTTCCTGGCTGAGCTTATGAACATGCTGGTTATTGCTGAGCTTTCAATAAAAAGTTCTAAAAGCTCAGTGCTTGCTATGAAATGAACTTCTTCCAAGAGAAAGTCTTTTAGAAAGAAGAAGAAGTCTGTGAAAAAGTAAAAGATGGAAGGAGGAAAGAAAAAGAAGACAGAGCTGAAGTAGAAGGCCACTAACAAAGGAAAGTATTTTCATTGCAACAATGACGGCCATTGAAAGCGAAACTGTCCTACTTACCTAGCCACCCTAAAGAATAAGAAGAAGGCAGGTCCTTCTGGAGGTATGCTCGTTATTGAGTCTAAAGTTATAATTTTTTCTATATCCAGTTGGGTGCTTGACTCTAGTTCTAGTACTCATTTGTCCACTTCCATGCATGATCTTGAGGATAGCAGGAGGCTGAGGGATGGTGAGATGATCCTACGCATTGGAAATGTAGCAAGAATTGCTGCTGTGGTTGTGGGAACATATCCTCTTCGACTACCATCTGGTTTGGACTTAGTATTAAAGGACTGTTATTATATAGCCTGCAGCAAGCAGGAATTTGATTTCTATTTCATGCTTAGCACTAGAAGGCTATGTAATTAATTTTTTTTAAGGACCATTGTAACATTCTTTATGAAAGAAATAAAATTGCAAGTGGTTTCCTTATTAACGGTCTTTACCAGTTACATATTGATGTATCTATTTTAAATTTTGAGCAAAATGTGAATGCCATAAGAATAAAATGACCTAGGGATAGTCCAAATGATATGTATCTATGGCACCTAAGACTAGATCATATAGCAGAAGATATGGTTAACAAATTAGAGAAAATTGGACTATTGAGTCCATTGACTTTTGAGTTATATCCAATTTGTGAATCTTGTCTTCATGGCAAAATGACTAAGCTCCCTTTTGTAGGATATGGGGAAAGGGCCATGGATCTTCTTGTCCTAGTACATACTGATATGTGCGATCCATTAGATGTGCCGGCTAGAGGCAACTTTGTCTACTTCATAATCTTTATCGATGATTTATCTCAGTATGGGTATGTGTATCTTATGAGACATAAGTCTAAAGCTTTTGAAAAGTTCAAGAAATTCAGACATGAAGTAGAAAAGCAAACTGAAAAACCTATTAAGGTTCTTCGATCAGATCGACGAGGTGAATACCTTAGTCGGGAATTTCTTGACTATCTCAAGCTTAATGGCATAATCTCTCAATGGACTCCACCTGAAATACCTCAACTCAACGGAATTTTAGAATGAAGGAACCGAACCCTATTAGATATGATCCAATCCATGATGAGCTTCACAGACCTTTCTGATTTTTTTTGGGGACATAGTCTGTTAATTGCAATATACTTACTGAATAGGATTCCTTCTAAAACCATTCCTACCACACTGTATGAGATATGGCATTCGATTTTAGGTCCTTTAGAGCTCGATTTATAGGATATCGTAAAGAGTCATTAGGATATTATTTCTATATTCCAAAAGATCATAATGTGATTGTGAGTCGACATGCCATCTTTCTTAAAAAATGGTTTATTCAAGATGGCGGCATTGGAAAGCAGATCAAGCTCGAAGAAAAAATCTCATAAGGGCAACGAGCTAAGGACCAAATGGAACGAAATCAGGTTGAGCCAATACAATCACTACCTCCTCCATCTCGTAGATCGAAAAGAATTTTTCATCCCCCTAAGAGGTACTTAGGTACTATTTCAGAGGAAGTGGAGAAAATATTTTCCATAGGTAATGGGGTTCATGGTGATGATCCCAAAATCTATGACGATGCGATATCGAATATCGACTCTGAGAAATGGTTAGAGGCAATGAAGTTAGAAATTGACTCGATGCACTCAAACCAAGTCTGGACCTTGGTAGATATACCAAAAGGTATAATACCTATCGGATGTAAATGGATCTATAAGAGAAAGATTGGAGCAAATGAGAATGTGGAGACATTCAAAGCTAGATTAGTGGCAAAAGATTATAGTCAACGCGAAGGCATTGACTATCAGGATACCTTTTCGTCAGTAGCTATGCTAAAATCTATCCGCACATTGCTTGCTATTGTAGCCTATTTCAATTATGAAATATGGCAAATAGATGTGAAAACGGCATTCTTAAATGGATACCTCGAGAAAGATATCTATATAGAACACCGCTAGGTTTCACAACTAGTGATGCTGATCACAAAGTATGCAAGCTGCAAAGGTCCATATATGGACTTAAACAAGCATCTCGGAGCTGGAATACTCATTTTAATGATGTGATCAAATTATTTGGTTTTATCAAGAATGAGGAGGAATCTGTCTTCAAAAAGGTCAGTGGGAGCGCTATTATCTTCCTCGTATTGTACGTGGATGATATCCTCCTTATTGGGAATGATATTCTCATGTTGACCATAGTTAAAATATGGTTATCCAAAGAATTCTCTATGAAAGACCTAGGAGAAGCATCATTTATTCTAGAAATTAAGGTCTATAGAGATAGACTGAATAGGATGCTAGGACTTTCATAGAAGATATATATAGAGGAAGTGCTAAAGAAGTTTAGCATGAAAAACTCCAAGAGGGGTTTGGTACCCTTTAGACATGGCATTCATCTTTCCAAGGGAATAAATTCATGAATCATGGGAGAGACTTAAGAAACTTATTAGAAAATGCCCACATCATAGTTTGTTTAAGTAGCAAATAGTTCAAGCTTTTTATGAGGGTTTAGGAGACCATTATAGATAAATGGTTGATGCATCTTATGGAGGTGCATTTATGAATAAGAATGAGGACGAAGCCTACGCTTTATTTGAAACCTTGAGTGAAAACTCAATTAACAATGTTTCACTATTTTTCTACCAAAATGGGCAAGGATCAATGAATTTAAATATCTAGAATTTAGTTCTAAGATTGATTCAAATTTGATAAATAAAATAGACTTTCTTGCCCAAAAATTAGATCAACTCCTAATCTTAGATCAAGAATCTCTTGCATAATTCACATCATTTTTTAATTATCAGGAGATCTATTCAATTTGTGCTAGCCCAACCCATCATGTGAGTAAAGGTTCTATGGCTGCACAGTTTCTACCTTTTATCCAAGAACTAGTTCAAACTACACAAGACTACTCCAAGCTGATTAATGATCCTTTTTCAAATTCATACAATCCAAATTGAAGGAACCATCCTAATTTTTCTTGGATATCCCAACAGACTCAGGCTCGGACCTAATATCAAAATTATGCTTATAATAAGGATCAACCTAATCTATCTTTCCAGTCATTGTATTATAATCAACCATCATACCCATCTTCTCAATAGACCAATCTAGCTAACGATAGATTTAACCAACTTCAATAATTAATTCTGGATCAACAGCAATCAATCTTGACTCAATAAAAATCTATCGCTAGGCTAGAAGCTCAAATAGGATAATTAGTTGAGTCTAATATGAGGAGAGAACAAGGTCAATTATTAAGCCAACCAATTCTTAAAAATAATCCACCTAATATCTATCAACTACCTAGACCAAATCATTAATCTAATATCCCACTTAAGAATCCCCAATTAGAAAATACCAAAGTAATTTCTGAACTTAAAAGCAATAGAATTCTTATAGACTCATATCAAGATCAGGTGAGAGAGGCTAGTATGATACTAGCCAAGATGAAAATTTAGAAGAAGTTAGCATTGAGACTAACCATATAGAAGAATCTGAGCTTGAAACTGGTACTGATGCTAGTTCTAATTTAAATGAGATTGATAAAGAAAAAAAAAGAGTGGATGATTTACCTGAGATCTATAAATCAATAGTATCGATTCCTTCAACCCTAGAAGTCGGTTCTTCTTACAAAAATCAAGAGGCATGTAATGAAAAGTCAATGAAGTTATTTAAATAAGATCATATTAATTTATCTCTAGAATTGAAGCCGTCATTAGTCATCCTTCCAGTATCCATTGCATCAAATTTAACTTCTAATCCAAAAATTCAATATATGAGTATTCTAGAAGAACAAATAGGAGAAATTCTTGACAAATAAAGATCTGAGAATGGGGTTGCATCTTATGTCCCCAAAATTTAAATCGAATATATTAATAAAGGGATTAGAAACTGTCTTCCTAAGATTGACAATCTAAAATCATTAGAATTTATCAATTCAGTATTTGACACAGGATAGTAAGCTGCATTATTCTGGCTGAAGATAGTAAACTTAGTGCTCATTGGAAGATAATCTGATATTTAGTTTTCTTGCATCTAATTTATCTTTTTAGTTTTTTTAGAATATTTTGAATAAGTTAAAGGAAGAGTCAAATTTCAAAGGTATATGCTGGACCATGAAAATACATTAAGTCAGGTGTATTCTTTTCTTTTTTTTATTATATCCTTTATTTTTTCTTCTCCATTGAGGATAATGTTGATTAAGTTGGAAGGAGAAAAATAAAAATTTTTTAAATTTTTAAAGTCCTTGAAGAAGTTAGTATTTAGTATTTAGACATCTAATTATGCTTAGAAATTAAGTTGAACTAAGCATTTTTTAAAAAAAAATCGATGCACAGATCAAAAAATTTATGAGATATTGAGGAATCAAGTATTAAGAAAATCCAATAAAGAGTTAAGTCTAGAACATAAAATTTTTTTCTTTGAATACTTCTGATTTTTCCAACCAGCATCAAAAAAAGAGTCTTCATTTTATGGACTTGTATAGGATAACTATACATTTCTTCATAAAAAATAAAAAAATAATAATAAAAATTTTAATAAAATAATTTTTAAGTACTTTTTACTAAGTAATCGGATCTCTTTGTCTAAGTAAGCATTAAATTTCATATTAAAAGATGGAAAAGATAAAGAAGCTCATTGTAAAGCTAATCTTAACTCATAGCTTGTTTGATTCGAGCTAATAAGCCCAAGGAATATTTTATACCTAGTATCCTAAAGTCAACTAGTTTGGGAGTCATTGGTCCAAGACTCGCTATATGGATCAAATAGAAAGCTTAATAGATTAAGGCACTCAATAGTAGTATAATATTTTAAAAAAAATATTGATTTTCTATCAAGTAATCGGATCTTGTTCTCTAAGCAAGCAATGATATTTGTATCAAAAAATGGATAATATAAATTAAAAAATTAATAAATGAAGGGCAAAAGTAATAATGCACTTGTCCATATGAAAGTTTAGATGATTCAGAAATAAAGATAGGGATAATTTTTAAAAGAATTAGAAAAATAAAATATTTTTTAATTAATTTTTATATTAATAAGTACTAATACTTTATTGACATACCTCATTTATGCTCTATTGAATATCAATGATTATTTTGAAAACTATTTCGACAAAATTCAAAAATCTAAAATTAAAAGATATCTAAAACTAAATTCTTTCTTTACTCAAGGATGATCAAAGCTTAAGTTGGAAGGTATGATAAGTACCATAAATTTACTAATAAAAATATTAATTTATTAATTAATTTATATTTATTTTAAAAATTAATAATTAATTTTTATATATTTTTAAAAAATTAATATTTTTATTAATTAAAAAATTAATAAAAAAATAAATAAATAAATAAATAAATAAAATATTATTATTAATAAAAAGAGCTCATTTTTTTGTTATAACAAAATAAGTTTGAATCAAAATGGAGCTAAAATGGACCATATATGAATTTTTTAAAAAAAATAATTAAAAATATTTTGGCTCAGTCGGCGTGCCCAACCAAGCCAATGCATTCGACTCAGTCGACGCGTCTCAGCCTAGCAAGCGCACCGCTGAAGTCGGCTCAGCTATAGAAGTCATCTGTCGATCCATGAAATCAGGTGTGGACCGCCAGCTTAGTAATGTTCGGCCTATCACACGCTACCCGTGATGTACCTAGACCGTTAAGAGGTTTACACAAAATTCATCACGGCATACAAGGATAAAATAATAATTTCATAGGTCAAGCTGTGCGCTGATTAGTTCGATCTTCAAATGCGCTTGATTTATGCGATCCACATGAACAGTAATGGCGCGATCCAACGACTATGGTGGTTTGCGGTCTAGATCCAATGGCCAGGATTTTTTTCTTTTTTGATTTAATTTTTAACTCTTCCCTACTCGCGATCAAACGGCCGACAGCACTCTCGGTGAAGATCAGATGGCCCTGAAAGCTCCTAGCGGTGATCCAACCTCCCAGCAATAATCCAATAGCTGAACAACTCCTGATCAAAGTGATCCAATGGTCTAAATTAAATCCAACTTGATCTGGGATGTTATACATCCATTTTTGACGATTTTAGAACCATTTGATCTAGATTTGACAGTCAGATTTTACCAAAACCTACAAGACGCGTTCATAGGCCATTTTAGTCTAATTTTCACTAGGATTTCACTATTTTTGTCGATCAAAACTCTTCTTAGTCCCATATTGCATATAACAAAGATCCCTCCCATCCAACACTCTATAAATAAGACCCTAAGTCTCCAAATCAATCTATCTTCGATCAAGAGAAAGCTACGGTTTAGGACAAGAGCCATGCTTGGGTTAGAGACTGCTTTAAGACAATGGATGTTGCGAAGAAGAGCTATCTCCTACACCATCTTCATGCCGACGCCGATCCAAGATCAGAGATCAGCTTATTTTAATTTTTATTTTCTTTTTTTTAAATTTTATATATTTAAATTATAAACTTTTAAATTAATGTAAAATTTATTTTATGCATTTTAAATTTTAGCTTTTTATTTTTAATTATAATTTAATTTTTATACTTTAATTATTACTCTTTATTTTATTACAAGTAGATGCTAAGATCTAGGTAGTAGATCTTAGTACCCAAATTTTATTTTTATGCTCTTTAAATTTTTATTTTTTAATTTTATGTAATTTTAATTTCTATTTTTTAACTTCAAAATTTTTTTTCTAAATCTTTTCTTTTTTTTACAAAAATTAATGATTTCAAAACTAAAACACTACCTTCTCTATGGATTCGACCTGGCTCACTACTTTCTATCTATTTTTAGTTATTTTAAAAAGTTAAAATTAAACTAATAAACATGGTGTCCTAACAACAATATTGTGCTCTTATCACTTTATAGTCTCTTATTTGCTGGTAGAGTCGAAATCCTCTCTTTCTAGTCTGGGGGCTCTACAGATCGAATCCCTTAGCTGAGCTCATGGAGGAAGCCTAAACTCTACGAAAGGACAAGAAATAAAGAAAAATTTTTCTTTTCAATTATAAATAGAGGAAGGAGCATCTTTGAGCAACCTCTTCTTATCGAACTAGAGGGATAAATACCATCAGTTTTTGGCAAAAGGATGTCGCTGAAGGTAAAAAAAAGTTTAGAATAAAGAAGTTATAGGATGAACCTCAGTTGAAAGACAGAGGGCAAGAGGAATCCTATAATGAACCTAAAAAAGTTTAGAACAACAAAGGCAAGAGATATATCTAAAAAATGAAAAAGGATGACAATTAAAGGAAAAGGGGAAGGGGAAGCCTCAGTTCAGTATGAAAAGCTTCTAAGTATAAACAGAAACGACTTGAGGGAGGGGTGCAAGCTCGGTCGCTTGACCTGGGAAGCTTCAGTTCATACTCTAAAGAAATTCCGTATTGAACTCTAATCAAAGACAAATAATCATCGGAAGAAAGAGAGCAATGAATCATTTTCAGAACAAAACCTGGACGAGCTACCTCCCTAGGTTCGGTTTCACTCCTAGGGCTGAGGTTAGGAAAGCTCGAGTTGGATGGACTCCTAGAACTAGTGGACCAGAAAACTTCAGAAGTTATTCTGGATCAAACAAAATTGGGAAAAGTACACTAAAACTCGAAAGAAATTGGTATAAAAATTTTTGAAAAACCAAGGAAGAATAGCAAATTCTTTCGAAAAACCACTGAAGGCCAAAAATTGAAAGAAAAGCAAGGAAATGCAGGAAAAGGGTTGGAGACTAACCTAAACCAGTCGGAGATTTCAGGAGCATATTGAAAGGGTGGAAGACGAACGGAGAGGGCATCGAAGATCAAAGGGATCATAGAAGGAGTGGAACTAGACACTCGAGCTTGAAGAAGATGCAGGGCGAAGAAGAAAGAAGAAGAGCCAGAATGAGAGAAGAAGAAGAAAAGACCACTTAAATAGTCGGATGGACTCTAAGGTGGTTATGATTGTAGATCGCCTCCACCCAGACCTCGTCTGCTGCATGTCCCTCTCTCATCATAGTTGCAACTGATGTCTAACAGGGCTTTTATGGTACTGTACATAAAGCTCCATGCTGGAAGGAATTTCAAATGCAGAGGTCATTTCGAGTCATTTAACATTATAGGAGCTTTGGTGTCATTTTAAATATGCCAAATCTTTTCATCTTCGAAAGGTGGAAAGCCAGACGGGATTTCGACAGTCGCAAATTTTGGTACTTCATCCAAATTTCGAACTCGAAAGTAGAAGGACAAGTGTTGGGGGTAAAATGGCTTCCGTCGAAGTCCAATCAAATATCTAACCTTGGTATAGTGCTATTTGGAGTAATAATGGTTAAGTCTGAACTTCAACCGAGTTGTTTTCCTATTTTAGGCAAGTTCTAGAAGGTTGGCCTTCAGACCTTGTATAGCAGACGATCCTCTCAACGACAATGCTCTCAACTTTCTTTCAATAATTACAGAACTTGTCAAAGACATACTGAATTTGGTCAGACGAACTTGAATAGTGAAAGAAGTTGCCATTCGACTGGTTCTGATCTCTAGTTCAAAGTAGACAGCAGACCTCCAACAAGTATTGAACCCCAGCACCATCTAACTTTGTCTAGCGACCGACTTTGAAGGTGGCTGAATTCCTCCACTTCACCTTGTAGATAGCAAGTCTCGACGTTTCTATGCCAAGGACCTTGACTAGACAAACTTGAGTCAACAAAAAAATCTCGCCACTAGAATGAGTCCGACCTTCAATCCAAAATAAATAGTGATCACTCCGCAAGTAGCGAATCTCAATACTTCGCCCTAACTTTAAGTCAACTGTGAATATCCGCCGAACTCCTTCAAGAGAGTCTGACCATAGCTCTCATTGAAGAATCTGTTGTCTCTTTCTAGCCTCCAATCTGCCAAATCAGAATGTCTACGCCTGCTCCCAACCGACTTTGAAGATGGCCAAGCTCTTGAAAGCTATCAAAGATGGCTCTATCAAGGTTCAAATTCAGAACTCAGTTATGAATCCTCTATCATTTATACAAAGGTCGACGTTCGAAGCTCAATTAGTCCGACCTTCAATTCCAATGACAGTCAGCATGAATGAAATACTGTCAAACTTAGAAGGTTTCGACCTTCCATCCGAACTCCAGTAAATGAGATTCAATCGCCAACAAGTCACGACAACGATAACCCACTCTCTGTAATAAACTCTAAGTGGTCCTAACGGCTTTCTGACATTTGATTATGGTTGTCATCATCATTCTATTATGAGCTTCACTTATAAAAATGATCCTCCAAATACATTGCTCCTTTCTAAGCTCTTCTCTCTACTTTAATTCTCCAATGTACGTCATTCTTGTTGATCAGAAAGCTAACTTGATCGTCAAAGAAACCTATCGGAGCCATCCACCTCCGATCTAAATTTTTTTTTTATAAATCTCATCGATGAGAACGTTTTTATCACCTCCAACGAACTTTGACTGATTTTCTACACTAATACTTTTAAAATATAAAAAATGATAGCATCATCGTTCACCGTCAAATGGGCATCCAGAGGTGGATAATAACCTCATAGCCGAAGTTGTATATATAAAATAACAAGCATGGGTTCAAAAGGGAAGCAACATTGGAGAAGTTGAGAGGGTGACTGAATATTATTTACAGGCACAAAAGTAAGGTGAAAAGCAAAAGTAACGAGCCCTGTCACAACTCTGTTGATTTGAGTGTGGTGCAGCTTTCCTCCGTGCATTCTTTATAAGTGTCAGTGATTAAGGATCGAGAAATCATTTCAAGCACCAATGAGAAAAATTGATTGACAGGACAATGAGTAGTAACCTACCCCTTGAAGCCATAAATTAATGAAACAAACAAACAAAAGCGATTAGATAACTCTTCCACTAGAAAACGAGATTCATGGAACAAACAGCACAATCATAAAACTTATTCTCCGTGGAGGCCCGCTGCGATTGTTGGATGGCCATTTTTAAAAGCAATAATAACTCACGAGCAACTTTTGGATTGATAAGTTTGTGCCACAACTGCTTGGTTCCATGGAAGCACGCTGCTTCTTTAATCAGATATGTTAATAGCTGGACCACCCGCTGAAGTCAGAAGGCCGACAATTTGGTAGAGCTAATTGGCCTGGTTTGATAGGCTTGACAATGCAATAATTAGTCAGTAGTCAAGGTCAAAGATGCAACAAGGAGAAATAGGAGAAAAACTCATGACAGATGGATTCATTTATCCAAATGAATTGGATTTGACTTCTTAATTAAAATGCTGGTTCATCTCCTCTCTCGAGTATATCTTCGGATACACAGCATGGAACAGAAGGGTGACAAATGCATTAGAAAATGAGAGTACGTAGATTTTGATACTTAAGTGTTGGGAATAAATTTCGCTCCTATCGAATTTCGAATTGATACCTAATCAAGAAGAATTTTCGATTATGAAAGAGCTTCAACCATGACTTTGCTTGTCCCTGAGTTGACCGGTCTTTAGTATGTCTATCGATTTTTGAGATTGCTTGGATGAATTTTCTCCAAACAGACTTCTTCTTCAGTCGAACTTCCTCCGGACTTCTTCTCTAGACGAGTTTCCTCTGGACTTCTCCTCCAACTTCTCCTTCAATCGAACTTTCTCTGGACTTCTCCTCCAGCCAAATTTTCTTCGGACTTCTCCTTCAAAAGAACTCTCTCTCCAGATGGATTTCTTCATCAGACGAACTCCTTCTGAATTTTTTTCAGTCGTTCGAAGGGCTTCTCCCAATCAAACCTTTCTCGCTACTGATAGTAGTTCAGTCCGAACTTTAACAATTAAATCTCAACCGTCTGCATGTCACGATAATAAATGCATCGCGACAACAAATACTATCCTCCGTAACAAACTTCACGTAGTCCCAAATGGCCCACTACCAAGTGATTGCGGTTGTCATTATCAGTTTGTTATAAGCTCCGTCTATAAAAGGGACCCTCCAGATACGTTTTCTCGAAGCTCTCATTCTTCTTCTCAAAAACTCTGCTACTTTCTTTACCGAGCATTCCATTTTTGTTGATCGAAAGAGCTAACTTGACAGTCGGAGGATCCTGCTGGAGCCACCCCTCCTCCGATTTGGACTTCTTTTGCAAGTCCCGACGGCGACCTCAGCTTTTCCAGCTCCAGCCAGTTCCAGCATCAAGTAGATTCTGCACCAATAGAATTGGCGCTAGAGGAAAAACCCTCTTTCTTTTGAGGTTTTCTTAATCTTAAAAGAGCACTCAATAGAGAACTTTCTTCTTCTCCTTCGGAGTCCTTGTTTTCCAGCTAATCTCATAAAGATGCCTCTCCGGAAGGCCTCAACTCGATGGTCAACTGCCTCTGCAGTCAGATCTCATCCAGATCTATCCGTCCCTATCTCATCCTTGGCATCTCAAGCTCCATTGACAGCAATGATAGATGTGGAGAAATTCAACCTGCTGGTCTAGCAGGTTAGAGGCCTCACTAAAGTAGTGCAGGCCATGCAGCAACAACGGCCTCTGACGCCTATCCAACTAAAGCAGGCTACATCAGAACCCTAGGATCCGGTATGGGGATGACCGACTTGGGCGAGTCGGCCTGTAACTTCCAAAAAAGAGAAGCAGAGGACAGAAAGCCCTTACTCCAATCATGATTCGACCCCCGGAAGAATCTTATCCCCATTCTATTAGAAGACTTTAGAGATCCACGACCGTGAGGATCTCCTAGATCAAAAATTATAAAAAATAAATTAATGGATCGAGGAACTCCACCATGCTCCTTCCTCTCACAGTAATGATATCTGTACTGACCCTTCCTTTTCCTAGAAAATTATGCAGGAATCAATTCCACCGAACTTCAAGCTCCCACAGTTCGAGAGCTATGATAGGACCGTTGATCTGGTTGACCATCTGGAGGTCTTTCGTATAATGATGCTACTCCATGATGCATCCGACGTCATCTGATGCCAAGCTTTTTCCTCCATCCTGAAGGAAGCAGCCAGAAACTAGTATCCGGCTCTTAAGCCGGTACTATCTTTTTCTTCGATCAAATGAGCCACCAATTCGTGGCTCACTTTGTCAGTAGCTGATATCCCCGACGAGGCTTAAATTTTCTCATCCATATCAAGCAAAAGGAAGGAGAGTCCATTTGGGCCTATGTCAACCACTTCAATGCTGCTATTCTGGAGGTCCGAAACTTAGACCAGTCTATTGCAATGACCGCACTAAAGGATAGTCTCAAGAAGAATAATCTACTGTTCTTTCTGTAGAAGAAGTACCTCAGAAATTTTGCTGATATGCTGGCCCGGGCTGATGGTTACATCCGGATGAAAAAGACCTTCAAGGTGAAGGATGAAGAAGCCGTGAGAGAGTGGCAGATGGGTGATTCAAGCAAGCCCGCAGTTGAAGCAAAGCCGAGCGAAGCTCGGCCGTGCTCTAGAACTTCTCTCGAGCACAGATGAGCTAGAACTCCTCGAGCTCGTCGTCAGAGAAGCCTTGATTAAAGGGCACGGCAGAACTCTTCCCCCAGAAGGTTCCATGCCTATGCTCCCCTCAACGCTCCAAAGATTCAAGTCCTAATGGAGATCAAGGAGCAACTATCGAGGTCGAAGAAGATGCGGTCTTATCTCGATAAGTGATATCCTAATAAGTACTGCCTCTACCATCGTGACCACGGTCACAATATTGAGAAATGCATCCAGCTCCAAGATGAGATCGAGGAGCTCATCAGGCAAGGCCGACTTGATCGATTCTTGCGACATTGGTCTGAAGTAAGGAAAGATCGGTCAAGGGCACTATCCCAGTCCGAACCATCAAGAAGAAAAAAGCAACAAAAAGATCGGCCATCCCTTGGCATCATCAACACCATTTCTAGGGAACTTGGATGAATGATCTTTATCATGTCCTATGGACATACCAAACTACCCAGAAGCTACCAATTGGAGAAACGTTGTTCGCTCTGGCTTTCAGAATGAAAGCAGTCATCCTGATAGAGCTCAAGCTATCGTTGATATGGGTTGTAGCCTTCAGCGAGCAATGCAATTTGCAGGACCTCAGAGCAAACCTCGATCTACTGAAGAAAAAATGAGAAGAAGCCCGAGTTCAGATGGCTGCTTATAGACAAAGAGTAGCCCGCTACTATAACTCCAGAGTCAAAGGTAAAATATTCAAAGTTGAAGATTTGGTACTTTGACGAGCAGCAATTTTACAACCTCAAAACTAAGAAAAGCTCGTCCCAAATTGGAAAGGTCCTTATGAAGTCAAAGAGATCGTCCAGCCTAAAACTTATTACTTAAAGGAGCTCGAAGGCATCGATCTCCCATGCCCATGGAGCTCAGAGAACTTATGCATCTACTATCAATAATCTCATTTCAATAAAATCTCCTTATTTTAATATCTTCGATCTTAGTGTAAAACTATGATGATAGAAAATAGCCTCCCAAATTTTGTCATTAGATGAAGTTAGCCTTATTAGGAATAGATGGAGAACCTCGTCCTAACATTGAGTTAAAGCGAGACCTCGATTACTTAAGCTAGGATGTGGGGAGGGGCCCTTTCAACGATCTTTTTGTGCCTCTATAGCTCTATTAGGAACAGAAGGAGAACCTCATCCTAACATTGAGCTAAAGCAAAGATCTAGATTATTTAAGCCAGGATGTAGGGAGAGATCCTTTCAATGATCCTTTTGTGCTTCTATAGTTCTGTTGAAAATAGGAGGAAAACGTCGTCCTAACATTGAGCTAAAGCGAAGACCTCGATTACTTAAGTCGGGATGTGGAAAGAGATCCTTTCAACGATCCTTTTGTGCTCTTATAGCCTTATTCGAAATAGGAGGAGAACCTCATCCTAACATTGAGCTAAAGCAAAGACCTCGATTATTTAAGCCGGGATGCGGGGAGAGGTCCTTTCAATGGCTCTTTTATGCTCCTATAGTCCTATTGGAAATAGAAGGGAAACCTCATCCTAACATTGAGCTAAAGTGAAGACCTCGATTACTTAAATCGGGATGCAGAAAGAGGTCCTTTCAACAGTCCTTTTGTGCCCCTATAGCCCTATTAGGAATAGGAGGAAACCTCGTTCTAACATTGAGGTAAAGCGAAGACCTTGGTTACTTAAGCCGGGATGCGAGAAGAGATCCTTTCAATGGCCCTTTTGTGCTCCTATAATCCTGTTAGGAACAGAAGAAAAACCTCATCCTAATATTGAGCTAAAGCGAAGACCTTGATTACTTAAGTCGAGATACAGAGAGAGGCCATTTCAATAGCCCTTTTGCGCTCCTACAGCCTCGCTAAAAATAGAAGGAGAACCTCATCCTAGCAAGTGCAAAGAATACCCCGATAATCTCGTTCTAACATGAATAAAAATCCCTGGTTGCTTAAAATGGAGGAAAAATACTATTCGATGCTCATCCTACTAAAAGGGAAGGTAAAGAGAATAAAAGAGTCGACAAACATCTAATCCGTGCAAGAGGACAATAGAAGAAAGTGTCATTTTATTAAAGTTAAGGATAGTTACAAAACGAGGGTCTATAAGACCAAGTGCAAAATAGAAGGACGGGCAAAATCCTAAGAAGGATCGAGTTCCTCAGATTTCGGACTACTAGCCAATACTAAGGATTTCTTCAGAAGAATGATCTCTTCTTCAAGCTCCTTCCTCCTCATCAAGTTATCGTGAAACATCCGTCAGTCCATCGGTAGTTCTCCTCTGACTCCCGTAGCCTCTTCCTTAGAACCTCCAATTCAGCTTCTGCATCCTTGACGGCTCGCTGCTCGCAAGCCAGTTGGATCTTCAACTGTTGAACCTCGGCCTTCTCCTGCCTAATGGATTTAGAGAGTTCGCCCATGATCCTCCTCAAGGTGGCAACCTACTCCGACTCCCTGCTCGATCCAGAATGGTAGCTATCAGCGAGCTACTTTTGGAGCCAACCATCTCACTCTCAGTGGCACGAAGTTTTTGCTTAAGTTTGGATATTCTTTCACTCCAATCCAATCGATAAGTGTCATAAGTAAGCTCGGCATCGTGCAACTGCTTTTGAAGCATGGAGAATTTCTTCGATCAATCCCACTCGAAGCATGCTTTATTAGAGGACCATGGTGAACTCCCTTCTAACAATCGAATCTTCTTCTTGGCCGCTTTAAGCCCGACCTCGAGGGAGCTAATCTTTGTCGTTAATGCCTAAGACTTGTCGCTGGTGTTTTTTTTGAGTTCGGCAAGCTCCTTCTTGAAGACACCCTTCCTGATGGCAACACTTGCAGAATCTCGCATGTGTAGCTTGTGAAGATGGGTGACCTCGGTTGTGGCTTTCGAAGCATGCTTTCTGAATTTCTGAAGTTCATCTTTGATTTTTTTCAATTTTTTTTTAGCTGATAAACTTCTTTCCTCAAATGTTTAAGATGTGCCTTCAAAGGGACGCCCTGAGGCAACGGATCGACATTGATAGGGGACTACATCCAACGCACAAAAAATATTCAAAAGCACTCGAAGGTATTGACAAAAAAAAATTTACTTTCATTAATTAAAGTTCTTCCAGTATAGGATAAAGTAAAAAAAAAAAGAAAAAATATAACTATCAAGAACCCCCAACCTCGGGAGGAGAAATAAGAGAGGAGCTTGGCACTCTAGTAGCAGTCGCAAACCTGGGAGCTGGTTTAGCTAATTCAAAAGGAGCAGCAAGGGAGCCCGGTGCTTCAGGGACAACCTTGGGCTCCAGCACGGGTTCAGGTGCCTCGATAGCAGGCTTGAAGGGCTCAAGGGCTGCTTCGGCAGGACAAGGATCAGCCGCAACAGTTGATGGTCCAGTCTCTTCATCGAAGATGTCCCCATAAAGAAAATCGAGATCAAGTTCGAAAAACTTCCTAGCCACTGGATCCTTGTAGAGCTCATACCCCTTTTGAAAAGCCTCCTAGCTGAGAAAAATATTCAAGTCCATTATTTTAGACGAAACCTTGAACTCCTCCACCGTTTGGACCTTTGCCTCCGAGATCTGCCTTGAAGTTTCATCCTTTAGCTCGGCAATCCTAACCTCAGGTTTTTTCCTTCTCTCTTCCTCCAAAGCTAAAGCAGCCTGTGACCCCACCAGAACGAGCTCTTCCTTTCGGAGTGCCTCTTGAAGGATCCCAACCTCGGCCATCTTCTCCTCCAAGAGACGGTTAGCTTTAGCAGTCCTCTCCCAAAGGCGATCAATTTCGGACTAGAGGTCCTCCTGAACCCTTGATGACTCTGACTTCAAATAGTTCACCTTTTTGATGTATGCTAGCAATTGGTGATCCGACTACAAGGAGCAAACAAAGTTATACAGGCATTAAAGAGGAAAAAAAGAAGAGATGTAGCGAAGCGATTACTTGATGGAAGGTACCAAGGGAGTCTCAGATGAGTTGGGCATCATCGAGGTTGATCATCTGATCTACGACCTCAGGTAAAGCAAACATGTCGACTAGCTCCCGTATGGTGTCTGGAGTGCTGAAGGGGCCTTCTTCCAAGTCGTCGTTATCATTGGATTGACTAGGACGAGCCTTACATTCCACCTTCACAATGGCCGACCTTTTCTTCTTTTTCTTCTCCTCTATCCCTTCTCTCTCGACAGGATGATCTTTGATGGAGAAACTCGCGGATGCAGGAGGCACCGAACCCCCAGTGCATCAATCCTAGCAATGGGAGAAACCTCGATAGGGCGAGGGACTTCGACACTCTCGGCAACTTCGAAAGTGGCAGCAAACTGGGAGGAGCCATGAAGCTTGGGGCGATAATCTTCATCCTTTTTGAACTCTCTCCTGATACTTTTTCCTTCCTTTTTCGGGCATGAAGTTCTTTGGCAAGTCTATCAATGGCTCGAGCATCCATCTCTGCAATAAATAAGAGATCATAATCAGCAACATCCACATATATACAAAATCCTATGAAAATTCGGGGCTTGCAGAAAAGTACCAGCCGAGTCGAGGGGACTTAAACCCGTATTGAATAGAGTTTGATCCTTCAAGAGTTTGGATAGAAGGGAAGTCTGGTAATTTTTAAGTTTACTAACAGAGTCAAGATCATCCCTATTGAAACTAGGAGCTCGACGGATTGACTCTATAAGAAGACCCCAAGGAGGAAGTCCTAGCATTAAAGCTCGATAAGATATAAAAAAGAACATCTTCTTCCAATTATGGATAGAAGAAGGGGATCCTTTCAATAACCCCTTCTTGTCGAATTGGAGAGAAAAGTACCACCGTCCCTTGCAGAAGGGTGGCACTTGAAGGTGTAGTCATTCCTAAAAAGGAAGATGGTTGGATGAACTTCGGCAAGATGGCAAAGAGAGAGGAATCCAATCAAAAATCTGAAGCAATTCGGTACTATGGAGGCGAGCGAAATGTTCAAGAAGCGAAAAAGACTAATTACAAAAGATGGAAGAGGAAGTCTTGTCCAGCACGAAAGATTTTTAGGTATAGACAAAATCAACCAAATAGGGGAGAGCAAGTCCAGTCATTGGACCCAGAAAGTTCTAGTTCATACTCGAGAGGGATTCCGTACCGGATCCTAATCAGTAAAAGATCATCTAAAGATAGAGAGCAAGGAATGGTGTCAGGTATAAAGATCGAATGGGATATACTTCTAAGTTCGGCCTCCTCATCGGAGTTGGGATTTTGAGAGGTCGGATCAGACAGACTCCAAGAACCGGATGACTGAGCGATTTCAAAAGATATTTGGATTAAACTCAAATACAAAAAAACCTCAAAAATCGAAGAAAATAGAACACAGAACTGCTACGAAGAAACCAAAAGAACGAGATGCAAAAGATGTAGAAATAATCAAGAGAAAGGTTTCCAAGCTAACGTAGTTAGGTCTGAAAGATCAACGAGATGACTAACATAGTAGGAAACTAATGAAAAAAACGTCGACGAGCGAAGAAACCAGAAGAAGGATTTGGAGTGCTCTTAGGCAGAAGAAAGAAAATAGCGGAAGGAAAGAGAAGAGTGTAAGGAAAAATAAGTCCTTAGGAGAAAGTATCAGACTTAAATATCCCGCAGAATTTGAAGCGATTATGATGGAAAGGCTCCTCCAGCTGGTCTCCAATTGATGCATGTCCCACTCGTTGCGACAGGCGACTGGCAGTCGATAGAACCATAATTGCACCATACTTGAGGCAGTGTCTCAATGGGAGTTTTGAAATTTGTCTTTTCGGATTGCTTCGCATTTAAGGAGGTTTCGGCGCCAGCACGATAAATGCCAAAACTTCCCATCCTGCTAGCGCTAAAGCTAGATTGGAACTTCGACAGTCGTCTGTTCTATACTTTCTTTCCTCGAATTTCAAACTCGAGAGTAGAGAGACTATTGTTGGGGATAAACTCTGCTCCTACTAAACTTCGGACGGGTGCCTGATCAAGAAGGATTTTCGATCGTGGAAGAGCTTCAACCATGGCTTTGCTTGTCCCTGGGTTGACCAGCCTTTAGTATGCCTGCCGATCTTTGGGACTGCTTGAACGAACTTTCTCCAAACAGACTTCTCCTTCAGTCAAACTTCCTCCGGACTTCTCCTTCAAACGAGCTTCCTTCGAACTTCTCCTCCAAATGGACTTCTCCTCTAGACGAGCTTCCTTCGGACTTCTCCTCCAGACGAATTTCTTTTTTAGTCGAACTTCTTCCGGACTTCTCCTCCAGCCTGACTTCTCCTCCAGCCGAATTTCCTTCGAACTTCTCCTTCAAATGAACTCTCTCCAGATGGATTTCTCTGTCCGACAAACTTCCTCCGAATTTCTTCCAATCATTCGAAGGGCTTCTTCCAGTCGAACCTTTTTCGCTAGTGATAACGATTCAGTCCAAACTTCAATAATTAAATCTCAACTGCTTGCATGTCATGATAATAGATGCGTCACAACAACATATATTACTCTTCGTAATAAACTTCACGTGGCCCTGAACAGTTCACTACCAGACGATTGTGGCTGTCACTATCAGTTTGTTATAGGCTCCATTTATAAAAGGAACCCTCCAGATACATTTTCTCAAAGCTCTCACTCTTCTTAAAAACTCTGTTACTTTTTCTGCTAAGTATTTCATTTCTATTGACCGAAAGAGCTGATTGACTGTCGGAGGAACCTATCGAAGCCACTCCTCCGATTTGAACTTCTTTTGCAAGTCTCGACGGCGACCTCGGCTTCTCCAGCTTCAGCCAGTTTCGATGTCAACCAGATTTCGCATCAACAAGTAGAATCATTGAGCTTTGATATCATGTTAAGATCTAGACACCGATAGATCGGGATAATAGTATATGAGCTCTCATCTTGATGAAAGGATCAAAATTAATTATACTTTTAAACATTCTTTACGATTTCGAGTACCCGATGGCATTTGGATTTAACGGGTGACAATGAATTCTCACCCCTTGGTGAACATCACCATTCATGCTGATAAATCGCTGCGGGCTATGCCCATTATAATCAACAACTCCATCTGGATTTAATATCCAGTGACGAGAGGTAAGTAGCCGTGGTTTATTGAGACTTGAAAGTAGCAAATTTCCTGAAACATCGTTCCCAATGAATATATGACACTTGTAGGCCACGCTGTGAATAGCCCAACCACTTCCTAGAGCATTGAGTAGAATAAAGAAAGCTTCACAGGGAAAATGAGAGGCGTTCCTGCTCTCCAAGAGGTTCAAAGTGGTTTGTTGGGAATTACATGCCAGCCTTGTATGAAGTCGAAGTTGTTCGAATGGTTCTACATTTAGTTCTGACCATGCTGGTTAATTAGTGTAATATGATTAATGCATGATCTGGTGTCTCAGTACAGCAAACATGATGTTAGAATGCCGATAGTTCTGAGTCTCCTGACCCACTTCTCAGTAATAAACTAATCGAGCTTAATTTAATAGGCATTTAGAAATTTCAACAAATTCCTTGCAATGGCATGAAAGTACCTGTACTCCATGTTACTCCATGCTCCCACAGCCTTTTATATTTGACCCAACCTCCTTAGTTTCTAGTGGTTGCTTCCTTTTGCGCTTCCCCTTACTTTATTGGCTTTATTCCATGGAGAATGCCTTGTCTTACACTGACCTCTTGTTTTCGCTTTTCCCTATGATAGTATATCTTTGGGTAGGGCCTTTGCAGATCCAATCGAAGCATTTGTTTAAGTACACAAGGCTCTGACATATTCTATTTCTTCATGGCTTCTTAGAACTGGAGAGAACCTCTCGTGTTTGGCTTATGTTGATGGTCCTTTCTGTGTAGGGTAGAGGGCCCTGTGCTCAAGGCCACCAAATAACAAGCACTAGCTTTTCATTTCTTCAGCTACCCAAGAAATTACCGTCCATTCCATGAGTGGGTTGGGTTTGTTTGAATTCCACTCTCCTCTCATCGAAGACCCCCAAATGATAACATGTGATTGGTTCATCCAATGTGGTACGTGAGGATATTGCTGAGCTACCTCTTTCTTCTTTCCTTTTTAGCTCAACCATCCCAAATTGCTGAACTTCCTGGTCTGATCGAAGAATATGCCGATCAATCAGTCATGTTGGTGATTAGTACTGAGTTAATGTTGCAAATCTTTATTCAAAGAGTTTGAATTTGATGCCAACTTCTTGTTCTGTCACCTGTCCTGCTAGAGATGTGAGATACCTTTGAAGAGGTGATCTAACTCATTTGCTTCACGGTTCCACACGCTCATTAACAATCTAATAAACGAAAGAGGAAGGCACCCGACTACCGGTCTCAATGATATGGAGTTGAAAGATGGCCTCATTTATGGATTCCTATCTAGAAGTATTTGAACGGCTATTAGGAGGTCCCGCACCCAACCACATGATAAGGACTTCACTGATCAGAGACACCACATTGATGAGATTTAAGGCGTAGAGCACATGATATATCGTTCCATGACTAAAAGTCTTGTGAAGACATAAGGTATGTTGCTGCTAAATCCTGCACTTGAAGCCTGGTGCGGTCTTCCTTGAATGGACCCTCATCGATAGAGACAAGAAACAACGGTCTTCAATTGAAATCAGGGTTCAGCGTGAGGGATTCCAGTAGTTGGGATAAGACTGATAAAATGTCAAATATTCTTCGATGGAAATTTTTTAATGCTTAAGTTGATGGAAAAATGAAAAAAAAAAAAAAAAAAAGGAGACATTTCGAGTATTTACCTTGGGGATTCCTACTCTCCTCTATTTATAAAGAGAGAATTAGAGTTATGCATACTCGAGATACTAACTGACTCTTGAATATTGTGCATGGATCAAGCTGGTGAATCATTTTTATATTCTTAATGCTAGACGAGCTATTGGCTATCGTTGATAGGTGCAACCCAATTTTAATGATTTCTTTTCTTATCTAGACTTTCATGATCATGAAGATGGTGAACTCTTTTCTAATTAAAGTAATTATCTTTTATGAAGCATCTTTTCCAGTCTGGTTATTGCCGATCTTAAACCATCTCGATCATAACCGAGGTCTGAATAACTGCCCTCAACCTTTGAAGTAGGCTAGTTAGTCTAGTTTTTCGTCGGACTCTAGATCGGCCAGGACGGACCTCTAGTTGTTTCAGTGTCTACCGGAGAGCGGGCAACTTGAGTCTTCAGCCGAGACTAGGTGGTGGTCCACAATAATAAGATGCATTAAACAACAAGAGTTCAAAATTCTAGCCCTTTTCAATATTGGATAAAAGGACCGTTAACCCTTCAATCTTTGGCAAAATGGCGGCCTAAACCCAAATTTAAGCAAGGCACACAAAAAGCCCCAAAGGCATGTCAACATCCTTGCATGCTCAAACTTGAGGAATACCCGGAATACGCAAGTGAGAGTTGCCATTTTCTTAATAATAATTTTATTTTTAAATTAATTTATTTATGAGGTGTGCTAGATGGACAGGCTGTGAGTGACACGTCGTCCCAAAACTCCCAACATAAGATTTGCGTTTTCCTCCCCAATGACAATGAACCGCTGCCACCCTGAGCCACCTCCCAAGAAGAGCTAAAAAGCAAAAGGGTGGGATTCTTTTTCTCCCTTTCCTCTCTTTTCTATCATACCTTCCTCCCTCCAGGCCCTGTTAAGCATCTTTCACCTTGGGAGAGGGGAGCCCTCCTTTCCCATTCCAAGTCCCAGGCACTGCCCCCCATCAAGCTCTTTCCCAAATCCATTAGATTCATCCCTTTCCCTTGAAATTCCTTCCTTTCTCCTCTCTTCTCCTGAAAGTTGAAATTTTTATCCATTTGCTGACTCTCACTTCCATCAAAATTTCAACTTTTTTTTTTTTTTTTTCTGATACCTCTTAAGCTGTTTTGTGTCATTCATCTGAGTCTTTTCCTTTCCTGGATATTTTGCAATTAGAAATGCTGAGTATTAGACTGTTCTGGAACGCCTTCTAAGCCGTTTTTCTGTTTTTCTTGGAGCTGGATATTCTGCTGAGTGCTGAGGCTTTTTGAACGTTTTCTAATGATGGAGGCTGTTGGATTCTGAGGCTTTTTTTTTTGGATCTTTTTTGTTTCCCCTGACTGGGTGTTGGTTTCCATGGGTCTCTGCCATGGAAAACCAATCCAAAACCCCGAAATCCAAGAAGAAATCCCTGCAGTTCCCAAAATAGAGGAGCCCCCACCGCCGAATCCAGGGACCCCGAAGCAGCCCAAGTTCTCCTTCTACGTCCCCAGCCCTTTGCCCAGCTCTTACAAGAGCTCGCCGGCCAATTCGAGCATCAACTCGACCCCTCTGCGGATCTTCAAGCGACCGTTCCCTCCTCCATCTCCGGCGAAGCACATTAAGGCTTTGCTTGCCCGGCGGCATGGATCGGTGAAGCCGAATGAGGCCTCGATCCCGGAGGGCAGCGAGGTTGAATTGGGACTGGATAAGAGCTTCGGGTTCTTGAAGCAGTTCTTCTTAAAGTATGAGCTTGGAGAAGAGGTCGGCCGCGGGCATTTTGGGTATACTTGCTCCGCAAAGGTGAAGAAGGGAGAACTGAAGGGCGAGGAGGTGGCTGTCAAGGTTATTCCGAAAGCGAAGGTTAGTGTTCTGTGATACTTGATCTATGATCATTTTTCTATAACCACAACGAAGGTGAAATCTTTGCTTTGGAGTGTGTCTATTTATGGAATTATTTGTCATTTTTGCTGTCATTCGGATTTCTTGCTGAATTTATGTGCACATGACGACTTCTAGGAATTTTAATATGTTTTTTTATGTTAATATATAAGTAGGATGTGACAATTGACATCATCCACATCCTTCTTTTCTTTTTTCATTTTGTTAAATATGAAAAGATTGTTGGACATGCCAGTTCGTATAGTTACAACTAGAAATAGTCTTTTCTTCTTTATTTCATCATAATTCATTTCGATGACATATTCGGTTGAGATTGGCAACTGATAAAGTTTATTCTAGTATTTGGTAATAGACTTCTTAAATGCATTTTGTAAGTTATCTTCTTTCTTGTCTTATTTTTGCTTTTTCCTCCTTTGTATTTTGTTGTAGTATTGAACTTTAGAAATTTCTTTGATAATACCTGTTTCTCTGACAGTCATATGTAGTTGAGTTATTTGGGCATACGTATTCCTTGCAATTAGTGGATGATACAAATTGATGATTTGGATTTTATTTTTTTTCTTTCTGTAATGTCCATATATGGTTCCTCTGAGGATTCGTTCACTAGTTCCTGTCTAGGTGGAACAGTACATAATGGGCCAGAAGTTATAATTAAAAGCTGGCACCTGCAAATGCTGTTTGTTGTTTAGCAGTGGCATTGTGCCCCACATATACTATGTATCCTGTGCCTTGGTTCTTCATCAGTTATCAGGACGTCAGTGCTCCCACTGTGCTTGCTTCACAGGATTTCATGAGATATATGGTTACTTGATAAAAAGGTTAAAATGGTTGAATTTTTTCTCAGCACCATAACTCATTGAAAAAGGCATAATTAATACAAAATAATCCACCAAAAGTAAGTGGGAACATGTTCTTTAGTTTAGTCTACTGCTAAAAAATGTATGTATAATTGATACGATATTCAACTACATAGTCTGGTTGGCACCCTACTAATTGATTGGAGCATTTCTCTCAATTTAACATTCACAATGACCAATCTAACTATAATGTTGGAAATGTGATGCCAAATATTATTCTTTTCCTTTTTTTTCTGTATGTTATGAATCAAGCCATGTAAATATTTTTGCACTCTGCAGTATTTCTGGTAAGAGTTATATTCTCATTAAATAAGGATGAGTCATAATAAGTAGTGTCTGGACCATATTAACCTGACCTTTGGGTATCTTATTTTTTGAATTTGTAGTTTATAAATTGCCACTATTAGATTAATCCACACTCATTATCATAGACATAGGTGTCTCATATAAAAGTTTACTGTTCCAAAATATCATGGTTTGATAACCATTTTAATAATGACTTAGTGTTCACTAGTAATGATCATTCATCTATCTGTACCAAAACAAAAACAAGTCATCTGTGACGGTGTGCCTGGATTTCTTATGATGGCTCATACAGTCTATTTTATGCAACTATGATGTTTTTATGCTTTATTGCATGATAGTTCCGGATGGCATTAAAATCCGTTGTTTTATGAAATTATCTGGGGGGGGGGAGGGCGTATTCTAACAATAGAGAGAAAGAGAAATATAGAGGACAACATGGAGAAAATTTTGGTATTTAATATACAAGTTCTTTATATAATTTAACTACCACTGTAAAATGGTATTGAATCACCAACCTAGGCATCAGTCTTTGTGATAATTGTATGAGGAATTGGATACTAACCTCTATTATTGATCATGAAACTGTTGTTCTTAGTATTGTTCATCAACTATAGATAGCCTTTGGAAAATGGGGCATAGAATTACATGTATCTCTCAATCTGCGCTTGAGCTATCCTATGTTGTTACCAGACATCCATATTTCTTTATGTTTGCCTGTTTACTTGGTACAAGTGGCAGTCATAGAAGGTCATGTCATTTGCAGTGAATGTAGATTGTCATACAAATAGATATATTCAATATGCTTCTCATCAGGGAAGTACATTGGCAGATGACGACAGCTGTTGCTATTGAAGATGTGAGAAGAGAGGTGAGAATATTGAGCTCTCTCACAGATCACAAGAATCTAGTTCAGTTCCATGATGCTTATGAGGATGAGGACAATGTGTATGTCATAATGGAGTAAGTTTTAATTGCATTTTTGGAATTTGGCTAAATAAATTTGAATTGCACTTCACATTTTTCAAATAATTTTGTTTGCAAGTTCATCCATCTGGTTTTGGAAGCATAGGGAAAATACATACATGTGGTACATACATCCATTGCATTCAGAAGTTTCCTTATAAATCCATTGGCATATTCTTCTGGATTTTCATTCACTATGAAAGCATGGTGGAAAAACATTCACTGATACAAATTTTATAGTTTTTCTATTTTCTGAAGTTATATGATTGATGAACATAGTTGTCAATATGGTCCATTAATTTCACAATTTCTTATGGTGCTTTTGTATGCTGTTTTGTGCAGCTCATTTTAAGGTTGAACTATCTATTTGTCACAAATTATTCTAGGTCTACTAGCAAATAATTTACCTAGTGAAAGGAGTTTATTCGAGATATCTGTTTGCTAAACAGTTTACCTTGAAAAGTGGCAGTATCCTAGACATTGTCATGATTGGATTATTCTCAGATTGTTTAATTTACACTGCACTGTCAAAGAAATTATAATGAAGTTTTAAGTGTAAAATGTTTTAGAAGATTTTATATTTTAACAAAGTTATGTTCTCAATTATTGTCCCACCAGAACAAGTTTATGTGTCTTAGTTTTGTCATATAAAGTATTAGATAGTTTAAACCCATTATGTCATTTCCAGCCAGTTTGAGAAGGCATATAAGATTGAGCTTGGCCCCTTCTGAAATTTTGATGCGCCTCCTCTTCAACCCCTTGATTCTTGCCTTTTTTTTTTTTTGGTAATTATTGCAGTTATTTGAAACTTTTCTCACTGACCTGCCTTCTTGGGTTTCTATGCTTATCGATAACAAGTTTTGAGAGGTACCCTTCTCAATCAAGAAAGAAAATTTTGGACTTGGTAAGCTATAAATAGTGTTAATATTTTCCTCAAAGAGTGGAAGTCCATTGTTTTGAACGAAGTGAACATAAACAAACTCACTTTATGTTTATCTTTCAATGTGTCACATAAGTTTCCATACTTTTAGGGTTTTCTGTTAGCAGACTTGCTTGTCAATGTGATTGCTCATGATTAGCCATCCTCTCTAGCTCCCTTCTCTCATGATTCCCTTTTGTCCATCCATCTAGTCTTCTCCATCATCCAACCAATCTAATGATGGGTGGTTAAATGACATGAAACATACATCTAATGATGTGTTTGATTGGTGAAACCATCTGAATGAATGGTGAATAAGTTTACTTGATGGTACTAGATGAAAACAAAATACTTGAACTTTCTTCCTCCATCACTCGCACATGACACTAGCTCTTTGTCCTCCAAATTGCAATAGCGAATTGATGCTACTTTTGCTTGGATACCAACTATTTGCATATTTTGTGGAAAAAATGAAAAAGGATCGGTCTTGAATGTACCTCGAAGTTTTTTAAGCTTTTTATTCCTTTTTAGCTCCTATACTCTCTCTCTCTCTCTCTCTTTCTAGGTTTTCATATTGTTGGTTCGTTTCTGTTGGGTTATGAGTCATTCGGGTGAGCCAATTTTAAGCTCCATGTTGGTGGATGACCGATGTTAGTCCAGAGGCTTGCAATAATAGTTTCCTTAAATATTATATAAGATTATTTATTGATATGTATTATTATTTTTAATGGTGGCATGATCAGGGATCATGTATATCAATTAGAAATAACATGTTCTATGATATCTTTTGTTGGAGATAAATTCCGCTCCTGCCGAAGTCCAGCCTGATGCTTAGCCCAATGCAATCGGTGATCATGAAAGAGCTTCAGCGGCCAAACCTTAGCGGGACTCCTTCAGCCGACTGGACTTTTCAGCGGCCGAGCCTCGGTCGAACTCCACCAGCGACCGAACGCGACCGAGCTTCTCAGCGATCGAACTCCGGTCGAACTCCCCCAATGGTTGAACTCTTGCCGAATGCTCTAGGAGCTGAATTCCCTTCGTACTCCTTTAGTCGAACTCCTACGGGAGCCGAACTCCTTTCAGATCTCTTCCCTCCATCGGACTCCTACGGGAGTCGAACTTCCTCCGCACTCCTTCAGTCGAACTTCTACGGAAGCCGAACTCCTTCCAGATCTCTTCCTTCAGTCGGACTTCTATGGGAGTCGAACTCCTTCCGAATCTCCTATGGGAGCCGAATTTCTTTCGGATCTCCTTCTTCAATCGGACTCCTACGGGAGCTGAACTTTCTCTGTATTCTTCCTTCAGTCGAACTCCTACGGGAGTCGAACTTCTTCCAGATCTTTTTCTTCAGTCGGACTCCTACGGGAGCCGAACTCCTTCCGGATCTCCTCCTTCAATCGGACTCTTATGGAAGCCAAACTTCCTCCGTATTCCTCCTTCAGTCGGACTCCTATGGGAGCCGAACTCCCTCCGCACTCCTCCTTCAGTCGGACTTCTACGGGAGCTGAACTCCTTCCAGATTTTTTACTCCAGTCGGACTCCTACGGGAGCCAAACTCCCTCCGCATTCCTCCTTCAGTCGGACTCCTACGAGAGCCGAACTCCCTCCACACTCCTTCAGTCGGACTTCTACGGGAGCTGAACTCCTTCCAGATTTTTTCCTTCAGTCGGACTCCTACGGAAGTCGAACTCCCTCCGCATTCCTCCTTCAGTCGAACTCCTACGGGAGCCGGAACTCCCTCCGCACTCCTTCAGTCGGACTCCTACGGGAGTCGAACTCCTTCAGATCTCCTCCTTCAGTCGGACTCCTACGGGAGTCGCTCCCTTCGCACTTCTCCTTCAGTCAGACTCCTACGGGAGCCGAAATTCCTCCGCATTCCTTCTTCAGTCGGATTCCTACGGGAGCCGAACTCCCTCCACACTGAACTTCCTCTGCACTCCTTCAGTCGAACTCTTACGGGAGCCGAACTCCTTCCAGATCTCTTCCTTCAGTCGGACTCCTACGGGACCCGAACTCCTGGATCTTCTCCTTCAGTTGGACTCCTATGGGAGCCGATCTTCCTCCGCACTCCTTTCAGTCGGACTCTTACGGGAGCCGAACTCCTTCCGAATTTCTTCCTTAAGTCGGACTCCTACGGGAGCCGAACTTTCTCCCGCACTTCTTCAGTCGGACTCCTACGGGAGCCGAATACCTTCCAGATCTTTTCCTTCAGTCGGACTCCTACGGGAGCCAAACTCCTTCCAAATCTCCTCCTTCACTCGGACTCCTACAGAAGTCGAACTTCCTCCGCATTTCTCCTTCAGTCGGACTCCTATTGAGAGCCGAACTTCCTCCGCACCACTCCTTTAGTCGGACTCCTAGGGAGTTGAACTCCCTCCGCACTCCTTCAGTCGGCTCCTACGGGAGCCGACCCTCTTTCAGATCTCTTCCTTCAGTCGGACTCCTATGGGAGCCAAACTCCCTCCGCACTTCTCCTTCACTCGGACTCCTACGGGTGCCGAATTCCTTCCGGATCTCTTCCTTCAGTGGGACTCCTACGGGAGCCGAACTCCATTCGGGATATCCTCCTTCAGTCGGACTCATACGGGAGCCGAACTCCCTCCGCATTCTTCCTTCAATCGGACTCTTATGGGAGCCGAACTTCCTCCGCATTCCTCCTTCAGTCGGACTCCTACGGAAGCCGAACTCCTTCCGGATCTCTTCCTTCAATCGGACTCCTACGGAAGCCGAACTTCCTCCGCATTCCTCCTTCAGTCGGACTCCTACGGGAGCCAAACTTCCTCCGCACTCCTTCAGTCGGATTCCTACGGGAGCCGAACTCCTTTCAGATCTCTTCTTTCAGTCGGACTCTTATGGGAGCCGAATATCCTCCGCATTCCTCCTTCAGTCGGACTTCTACAGAAGCCAAACTTCCTCTGCACTTCTCCTTCAGTCGGACTCCTACGGGAGCCGAACTTCTTCCGAATCTCCTTCTTCAGTCGGACTCCTACGGGAGCCGAACTTCCTTCGCATTCCTTTTTCAGTCGGACTCTTACGGGAGCCGAAGTCCCTCCGCACTCTTTCTTCAAGTCGGACTCCTACGGAAGCTGAACTTCTTCCAGATTTCTTTCTTTAGTCGGACTCCTTCGGGAGCCGAACTTCTTTCGAATCTCCTCCTTCAGTCGAACTCCTACGGTAGCCGAACTCCCTCCGCACTCCTTCAGTCGGACTCCTACGAGAGCCGAACTTCTTCCGGATCTCCTCTTTTAGTTGGACTCTTACGGGAGCCGAACTCCCTCCGCACTTCTTTAGTCGGAGACTCCTACGGGAGCCGAACTCCTTCCGGATCTCCTCTTTCAGTCGGACTCCTGCGGGAGCCGAAACTCCCTCCGCACTTCTTCTTCAGTCGGACTCCCATGGAAGTCGAACTCCTTCCAGATCTCTTCCTTCAGTTGGACTCCTACGGAAGCCGAACGTAGGAGCCCGAACTCCTTTCAGATCTCTTTCTTCAGTCGGACTCCTATGGGAGCCGAACTTCCTCCGCATTTCTCCTTCAATCGGACTTCAACGGGAGCCGAACTTCCTCTGCACTCCTTCAGTCGGACTCCTACGGGAGCCGAATTCCTTCCAGATCTCTTCTTTCAGTCGGACTCCTACGGGAGCCGAACTTCCTCCACATTCCTCCTTCAGTCGGACTCCTATGGGAGCCAAACTTCTTCCAGATCTCTTCCTTCAGGCGGACTCCTACGGGAGCCGAACTCCCTCCGCATTCCTCCTTCTATCGGACTCTTATGGAAGCTGAACTCCCTCCTCACTTCTCCTTCAGTCGGACTCCTATGGGAGCCGAACTCCTTTCGGATTTCCTTATTCAGTCAGACTCCTACGGGAGCCGAACTTCCTCCGCATTCCTCCTTCAGTCGGATCCCTGCGGAAGCCGAACTCCCTCCGCACTCCTTCAGTCGGACTCCTATGCGAGTCGAAATCCTTCCGGATCTCCTCCTTCAGTTGGACTCCTACGGGAGCCGAATTCCTTTCAGGTTTCTCCTTCAGTCGGATTTCTGATGGAAGTCCGAACTTTGGAGTTGATGTACGTCAAAGTTCTTCACCCCTCCATGCGGCTCCGGGCGGCTCAGTGTTGAACGACTGCGGCCATCACCATCAGTCTGCTGCACGTGACAGCGATCCGCTATCGAGCGGCGATGACTGTCACTATCAATCTGTTGTAGGCGGCGCTACAGGCGGCGCCTCCCTTCGTGACTAACTCCGCCAGACCTCGAGCGGTCTGCTACCAGGCAGCCGCAGCTGTCACCATTAACCCGCTACATGCTCCGCCTATAAAAGGGAGCCCTCTAGATATGTTTTCTCTAAGCTCTCCTTTCCCACTTAAAAATTTTGCTGAACTCTTTTCCGAGCACTCCATTTTTGTTGCTCAGAAGGGCTGACTTAATCATCGGAGGGTCCTATCGGAGCCACCACTACCGACTCCGGATGGAATTTTGTTTTGCAGGTCATCGGCGGCAACCTCATCCTCCTCCACTGCAGCTCGTCCCGGCGTCAATCAGATTCTGCGACAACAGAATTGGCGCTAGAGGAAGGATCCTCTGTTTTTGAGGTTCCCTTGTTCTTAAAGGAGTGCTCAGCAACAATCTTTCTTCTTCCTCTTTGGAGTTCTTTTTCGAGAAAAAATGCCACTCAGGAGGGCTTCAACCCGACGATCGACGGCCTTTATAGCCAGATCCCGTCCAGACCTATCCGCCCCCGCTTCAGTCCCGATAACTCAAGCTCCACTTGTAGCTGTGGTGGATGTGGAGCAGTTTAACCTGCTGGTCCAGCAGGTCCGTGGTCTCACGGAGGCGATGCAAGCCATACATCGGTAGGCTCCAGCACCAATTCGGCCAGAGCAGGCTTCTTCGGAGCTCCGTGGTCCGGTCTGGGAATGACTGACTTGGGTTGCTCGGCCTTTGATCTCCGAAAAGGGGAAGCGAAAGGTGGAAGGCCCCTGCTCGGACCACGACTCGACCTAAGAGGAAGCTTCCCGTCCGCTCCACCAGAAAATCCTGGAGATCAATGATCGTGAAGATCTCCTAGACCAAAGGCTCCTAGAAATGAGCCGACGAATCGAAGAGCTCCGCCACACCCTCTCACATGGTAATGATATTTGCATTGATTCTCCTTTTTCTCAGAGGATCATGCAGAAACTCATCCCGTCGAACTTCAAGCTCTCGCAATTTGAGAGTTACGACGGAACTACCGATCCGGTCGACCATCTGGAGGCCTTCCGAACAATGATGTTGCTTCACGGCACATCGGACGCAATTTTGTGCCGGACTTTTCCATCCACTTCAAGAAAGCTGTCAGGAACTGGTACTTGGTACTTAAGTTGGATACCATCTTTTTCTTTGATCAGATGAGCCATCAGTTTGTGGCTCACTTCGTCAGCAACCGACATCCACGTCGAGGTTTGGATTCCCTGATGACCATCAAACAGAAGGAGGGGGAATCCATCCAGGCTTACGTCATTCGGTTTAATGCTGTTGCATTGGAGGTCCAAAACCTGGACCAATCCGTTGCCATGGCCGTGCTCAAGGGCGGCTTTCAGAAGAATAATTTGCTGTTCTCCCTGGAAAAGAAGTATCCCAAAGACTTCGTCGATATGCTAGCTCGGGCTGAAGGTTACGCCCGAGCTGAAGAGGCCTTCAAGGCCAAGAACGATGAAGCATTTGGTAAGAGGCGGATCGGCGAGCTAGGCGGGCTTGCCGAATAAGGAAAGCCGAGTGAAGCTCGGTAGTGCTCCCGAACTTTCTCTGAGCGCAAGTGAGTCCGAACTCCTCGGGCTCGGAGGCAGGGAAGCTCGGACAGAAGGGCGCAGCGAGGTTCTCCCCAACGAAAATTTCACAACTACGCCCCCCTCAATGCTCCAAAAATCTAAGTACTGATGGAAATCAAGGAGCAACTACCGAGGTCGGAAAGGATGCGCTCTCACCCCAGCAAGCGCAATCCTAACAAGTTCTGTCTTTATCATCGTGATCACAGTCGCGACACTGAGGAGTGTATCCAACTCCAAGATGAGATCGAGGAGCTCATCAGGCAAGGCAGATTAGGCCGATTCCTGCGGCGATGGCCTGAAGGGCGTGAAGATCGGCTGAGGGCATTGCCGCAGCCCGAGCCACTAAGGGGGGAGGATCAACAAGGAGATCGGCCGCCTCTCGGCATTATTAACACGATCTCGGAGGGACTTCGGCAGGGAGAGGCCAGCGGATCCGAGGGATCGGTGAAGAGGACTGAAGAACCCATAATCTTCATTGAGGCAGACGCTCAGGGGGTCTAATTCCTCCATAATGATGCAGTTGTAATCTCTTTAAACATTGCCGATTACGATGTATGCCACATTTTAATAGATAATGGAAGCTCAGCCGACGTATTGTTTTATGACGTCTTTTCGAAAATGTCCTTATTCAATAACCACTTGGGGCCTATGAACTCCCCATTAATAGGCTTTACTGACGATGCCGTACTAGTGGAGGGTATAATAACCTTGGCCGTGACTGCAGGGCAACGTCCGAAACTGGTTGAGGCGCAAGTCGATTTTTTAGTTGTAAGGACTTCGTCTGCCTATAATGCTATTCTCGTCCAATCTGGTCTAAATGCACTTCGGGCAGTGGTATCAACTTATTATTTGAAGGTGAAGTTCCCAACAAGTCACGGGATCGGAGAGGTCAGGGGAGATCAAGCTCTGGCATGGCACTGCTACTCAATCGTTTTGCATAAAAAAGAACAGTCCGACCCTTATCCTGTCGACGGGCTGGATGTTCGTGACGACCTCATCGAGGAGCGGGGCGAGCCTATAGAGGACCTCGTCTCTGTACCCTTGAACGATGGAAATACGGAGCACGCGGTGAAGATCGGCTCCAACTTAGGAGACGAGGTTCGGGAGCAATTCGTTACCTTCCTCAGGAAGAACGCCGACGTCTTTGCCTAGGCCCCAGCAGATATGCTAGGAATTGACGCTGAGGTCATGGAACATCGGCTGGCCGTTGATTCGAAGCATCGGTCGATAAAAGAGAAGATGCGTAGCCACGCCCCGGAAAGGCAGAAAGCAATCGCCGAAGTAGGCAAGCTCCTCAAAGCCGGATTCATTCGAAAAGTTAAATATCCGACCCGGGTCTCAAACGTGGTCCTCGTCAAAAAGGCTAACAACAAGTGGAGGATGTATATAGACTTCAAAAAGCTGAACAAGGCCTGCCCAAAGGACAGCTATTCTCTACCCAGGATCGATCAACTGGTGGATGCGACCTCGGGCCACGAGCTCCTCACCTTCATGGACGCTTTCTTTGGTTATAACCAGATACGGATGGCATCGGAGGACGAGGAGAAAATTGCTTTCGTTACTGACCGTGGTCTTTATTGTTACAAGGTTATGCTCTTTGGACTAAAAAACGCAAGGGCAATGTACCAGCGCCTAGTCAACAAGGTCTTCAAAGAGCAGATCGACCGCAACATGGAGGTGTACGTAGATGACATACTCATTAAAAGCCGAGCTTCTACTGACCACCTCGCCGACCTTGAAGAGACCTTCAGCGCACTCAGAAAGCACAAGATGAAACTCAACCCGACCAAGTGCGCCTTTGGCGCAACCTTTGGGAAGTTTCTGGGGTTTATGGTGTCAAGGTGCGGGATTGAAGCGAATCCCGAGAAAATCCGAGCCATTTAGGAGATGACTGCTCCGAAAACAATAAAAAAAGTTCAGCGCTTGACGGAAAAGTGGCATCTCTGAGTCGTTTCGTCTCGAGATCGATCGAGTGATGTATGCCCTTCTTCCGAGTTCTCAGGCAGCTAAAGAACTATTGGACGGCGGAGTGCCAACGGGCGTTTGAGGAGCTTAAAAACTACCTCGGCTCACCCCCACTACTGGCAAAGCCCGAACCCGAGGAGGAATTCTTCCTCTACCTAGTAGTCTCCCCGACGACAGTCCTGGTCAAGGAAGAAGCGAAGATGCAACGACCGGTCTACTATGTAAGCCAAATCCTGAGGGATGCAGAGACCAGGTATTTTAGGCTAGAAAAATTGATCTACTCTCTTCTAATTGCTGCCAAGAGACTCCAACCTTACTTTTAGGGGCACACCATAATGGTCCTCACGGACCAACCAATAAAAGCAGTCCTACATCGAACGGACGCTTCTGTAAGAATCGCAAAATGGGTGATCGAGCTCACGGAATTTGACATCAACTATCGACCCCGGTCATCGATCAAAGCCCAGATATTGGTAGATTTTATAGTAGAATGTACCATTCCAGCTAAGGCCGAGCTTGAATAGAATGAGACCGGCGCTTTGCTGTCCCAATCGAGCCTCCCCAAGGAGAGTGCTGACCTTTCCGAAGGCTTTTGGGCTCTGTACGTGGATGGTTCGTCCAACTTCGCTGGAGCAGGTGCGGGGTTGGTTTTAGTCAGTCCTGAGGGAGTCGTCGTCGAGTACGCGCTGCGCTTCGAATTTGCTGCGACTAATAATGGGCGAGTATGAAGTGCTGATCGCTGGATTAAAAATAGCAACAGAACTAAAAGAAGATCGGCTCCAAGTCTACAGCGACTCCCAATTAATGGTCGGCCAAGTTAGTGGCAGCTACGAAGCTCGAGAGGAAAGCATGATAAAATACCTTAAGAAAGTAAAAGACTTGACTCTGGCCTTCAGCTGTTTCGACATTCGATAGATTTCGAGGGTAGAAAATGTAAGAGCCGACCTCCTCTCTAAGTTGGCCACTTTGGTCCCGGCCGAACTGCCTAAAGAAGTATTTTTTGAGACTCTGAAGCGCCCAAGCCCAGAGGAATCACAGGTCGTTTTGCAGACAGAACTCGGATCGAGCTGGATCGACCCGTTGGTTGCCTACCTCAAGGATAGAGTCCTTCCTCGTGACCCAAAAGAAGCTCGAAAACTTAGGAATCAAGCCTCCCGGTACGTTTTGTACGAAGGCAGATTGTATAAGAGGTCGTATTCGCTACCGCTGCTGAGATGTCTCCGATCTTCAAAGGCCGACTTCGCATTGTGGAAAGTACACGAGAAAATTTATGGAAGCCACGTAGGAGCCAGATCCCTATCATAAAAACTACTTCGGCAAGGGTACTATTGGCCGACCTTATACCATGATTTCATGGAGTATGTCAAGAAATGTGACCGCTGTCAGAAGAAGGCAAACGTACAAAGACAGCCGATCTCTGAGTTTACTCCGCTAAGCGCACTTTGGTCGTTCGCACAGTGGGGAATGGACATGCTCTGCCCTTTCCCGATGGCATCCGGGCAGTGGAAGTTTCTCTTGGTCGCGATCGACTACTTCACCAAATGGATCGAAGCTGAACCACTAGCGAAAATTACCGAGGTCAAGGTACAGGATTTCGTCTGGAAGTCAATTGTTTGCCGGTTCGGTCTCCTCCGAACCTTCATAATAGGTAACGGGCAATAGTTCGCTGGGACGAGGTTCGCTGAGTTCTGCGAAGACCTGAACATCTTCTACCACTTCACATCGGTAGCTCATCCGTAGGCAAATAAAAAAGCTGAAATGACCAACCGGACTCTACTGCGGGGCATCAAGACAAGGTTCGACAGAGCAAAGGGGGCATGGGCGGACGAACTCTACCACGTTCTCTGGGCATACCGAACTACTCAAAGGCCGTCGATAGGGGGAAACACCATTCGCCTTGGCCTTCGGCACGGAGGCGGTCATCTCGATTGAACTTAAGCTCACGTCAGCACGGATTGTGGCTTTCAACGAGCAGCACAACCCACAGGACCTCAGAGTCAACCTCGACCTGCTGGAGGAAAAAAGGGAGAAAGTCCAGATTCGGATGGCGGCCTACAGACGAAAGGTGATCCGGTACTATAACTCCAGAGTCAGAAGTAAGACATTCAGAGTGGGGGACCTAGTACTTCGGTGAGTCACCGTCTCTTAACCTCAAAGCTAGGGGAAGCTCACCCCAAATTGGGAAGGTCCGTATGAAGTGATGGAGGTCGTCCGGTCCGGAACTTATCGTCTGAAGAAGCTCGGAGGAATAATGCTTCTGCGGCCTTGAAACTCGAAAAATCTGAGGATGTACTATCAGTAGTCTTTTTTCAATAAAACGCCTTCATTTCAACATTACTATTTCTCGATGCAAAAACTATCTGATGCCAGGGAAGAAGCAATCAATAGTGGCCACGTTAGGAATAGGAGGAGAACCTCGTCCTAACGCAAGCAAAGTCGAAGGCCTCGTTCATTTTAGATGAGATGGGGGGAGAGGCCCTCACAATGGCCATTAAGTGCCCCCACAGTCCGTTAGGAACAGGAGGAGAACCTCGTCTTAACGTGAGCAAAGTCGAAGGCTTCGTTCATTTTTAAACGAGATGGGGGAGAGGCCCTCACAACAGTCCTTATGTGCCCCCTACAGTCCATTAGGAACAGGAGGAGAACCTTGTCCTAATGCGAGCAAAGTCGAAGGCCTCGTTCATTTTAGATGAGATGGGGGGAGAGGTCCTCACAACGGCCCTTAGGTGCCCCCACAGCCCGTTAGGAACAGGAGGAGAACCATCGTCCTAACGTGAGCAAAGTCGAAGGCCTCGTTCATTTTAGATAAGATGGAGGGAGAGGCCCTTACAACGGCCTTATGTGCCCCCACAGTCCATTAGGAACAGGAGGAGAACCTTATCCTAATGCGAGCAAAGCCGAAGGCCCGGTTCATTTTAGACGGGACGAGAGGAAAGGCCCCGGCAACGGCCCCATTGTGCCCGACAACAACGGGAGACGAGATCTCCTTCAACCTCGACCAGAGATAAGATCCCTCCCGAGCTTCAGAGTCCATGTCAATAGGAGATAAGATCTCTCTCGACCTTGGCTGCTGGAGATAAGATCTTTCTCGAGCTTCAAAGTTTATGTCAACAAAAGATAAGATTTTCTTCAACCTCGACTGTTGGAGATAGGATCTCCTCCGAGCTTCAACGTCTTCGTCAATAGGAGACGAGATCTTCCTCAACCTCTGCTGAGGATGGGATCCCTCCGAGCCTCGACTTCAACGTCAACCTCGGCTGGAGATAGGATCTCCTCCGAGCTTCAACGTCTTCATCAACAGGAGATGAGATCTCCTTCAACCTCGGCTGGAGATGAGATCTCCTCCGAGCCTCAACTTCAACTTCAACCTCGACTGGAGACGAGATCTCCTTCGAGCTTCAACTTCAACGTCAACCTCGGCTGAAGATGAGATCTCCTCCGAGCTTTGACTACAACTTCAACCTCAGCTGGAGATAAGAGCTTCCCCGAGCTTCAACCTGAGCCAGTGCGGAGCCCTGAAGAGGACTTCGGCAGTCGTCCTTTTTTGTACTCTCTTCCTTCGAGTTTCGAACTTGGAAGTGGGGGGACTATTATTGGGGATAAACCTCGCTCCTATCGAAGTTTAGCCTGATGCTTAGCCCAATGCAATCGGTGATCACGGAAGAGCTTCAGCGGCCAAACCTTAGCGGGACTCCTTCAGTCGGTCGAACTTCTCAGCGGTCGAGCCCCAGTCGAACTCCTCCAGCGGTCGAACGCGATCGAGCTTCTCAGCGGCCGAGCCCCGGTCGAACTCCCCTAACGGCTGAATTCCTATTGAACCTCCAGGAGCCGAACTCCCTCCGCACTCCTTCAGTTAGACTCCAATGGGAGCCAAACTCCTTCCAGATCTCTTCCTTCAGTCGGACTCCTACGGGAGTCGAACTTCCTCCATACTCCTTCAATCGAACTCCTCTGGGAGCTGAACTTTTTCCAGATCTCTTCCTTCAGTCGGACTCCTACGGGAGCCGAACTCCTGGATCTTCTCATTCAGTCGGACTCCTACGGGAGCCGAACTCCTTTTGGATCTCCTCCTTCAGTCGAACTCCTACGAGAGCCGAACTTCTTCTAGATTTTCTTCCTTCAGTCGGACTCCTACGGGAGTCGAACTCCTTCCGGATCTCTTCCTTCAGTCGAACTCCTATGGGAGTCGAACTCCTTCCGGATCTCCTCTTTCAGTCGGACTCCTACGGAAGCCAAACTTCCTCCGTGTTCCTCCTTCAATCGGACTCCTATGGGAGTCGAACTCCTTCCAGATTTCTTCCTTCAGTCGGACTCCTATGGGAGTCGAACTTCCTTCGCATTCCTTTTTCAGTCGGAGTCCTACGAGAATCGAACTTCCTCCGCACTTCTCCTTCAGTCGAACTTCTATGGAAGTCGAACTCCTTTCGGATCTTCTCCTTCAGTCGGACTCCTATGGAAGCCAAACTTTCTGTGCATTCCTTCTTCAGTCGGACTCCTATGGAAGATGAACTCTCTCCGCACTCCTTCAGTCGGACTCTTACGGGAGCCGAACTCCTTCCGGATCTTCTTCCTTCAATCGGACTCCTATGGGAGCCGAACTTCCTGTGCATTTCTCCTTCAGTCGGACTCCTACGGGAGCCGAACTCCTTCCGGATCTCCTCCTTTAGTCGAACTTTTCCTACGGGAGCCGAACTTTCTTCGCATTCTCCTTCAGTTCGGACTCCTACGGAAGCCGAACTCCCTCCGCACTCCTTTAGTCGGACTCCTACGGGAGCCAAACTCCTTCCAGATTTCTTTCTTCAGTCGGACTCCTACGGAAGCCGAACTCTCTCCGCACTGCTCCCTTTAGTCGGACTCCTACGGAAAGCCGAACTTCTTCCAAATCTCCTCCTTCAGTCGTGCTCCTACGGGAGCCGAACTCCCTCCGTACTGCTCCTTCAGTCGGACTCCTACGGGAGCCGAACTCTTTTCGGATCTCCTCCTTCAGTCGGACTCCTACGGGAGCTGAAACTCCCTCCGCACTCCTTCAGTCGAAGTCCTACGGAAGCCGAACCCCTTCTAAATCTCTTCCTTCAGTCGAATTCCTATAGGAGCCGAACTTCCTCCGCACTTCTCCTTTAGTCGGACTCCTACGGGAGCCGAACTCTCTTCGTATTCCTCCTTCAATCGGACTCCTACGGGAGCCGAACTCCTGGATCTCTTTCTTCAGTTAGACTTCTACGGGAGCCGAACTCCTTCCGGATCTCCTCCTTCAGTCGGACTCATACGGGAGCCGAACTCCCTCCGCATTCCTCCTTCAGTCGGACTCCTACGGGAGCCGAACTCCTTCTGGATTCTCTTCCTTCAGTTGGACTCCTATGGGAGTCGAACTTCTTCTAGATCTTCTCCTTCAGTCGGACTCCCTACGGGAGCCAAACTTCTTCCGGCATTTCTTCTTCAGTCGGACTCCTACAGGAGCCAAACTCCCTCCACACTCCTTCAGTCGGACTCCTACGGGAGTCGAACTCCTTCCAGATCTCTTCCTTTAGTCAGACTCTACGGAAGCCGAATTCCTTCGGATCTCCTCCTTCAGTTGACTTCTACGGAAGCCGAACTCCCTCCGCATTTTTTCGTTCAGTCGGACTCCTATGGGAGCCGAACTTCCTCCGTTTACTCTCCTTCAGTCGGACTCCTACGGGAGCCAAATTCCTTCCGGATCTTCTTCTTCAGTCGGACTCCTACGGAAGTCGAACTTCTTCCCGCATTCCTCCTTCAGTCGGACTCCTACGGGAGCCGAACTTCCTCTTTGCACTCCTTCAGTCGGACTTCCTACGGAGCCGAACTCCTTTCGGATCTCCTCCTTCAGTCGCCGACTCCTACGGAAGCCGAACTCCCTCCGCACTTCTCCTTCAGTCGGATTCTTATGGGAGCCGAACTCCCTCCATACTCCTTTAGTCGGACTTCTACGGAAGCCGAACTCCTTTCGGATCTCTTCCTTCAGTCGGACTTCTATGGGGGCCGAACTTCTTCCAGATCTCCTCCTTCAGTCGTCCCTACGGGAGCCGAACTCCCCTCCATACTTCTCCTTCAGTCGGACTCCTATGGGAGCCGAATTCCTCCTAGGTCTTTTCCTTCAGTCGGACTCCTACGGGAGCCGAACTCCTTCCGAATCTCCTCCTTCAGTCGGACTCCTTATGGGAGCCGAACTTCCTCTGCATTCCTCCTTTTGTCGGACTCCTACGGGAGCCGAAACTCCTTCCAGATCTCTTCCTTCAATCGGATTCCTATGGAAGCCGAACTTCCTCCACATTCCTCCTTCAGTCGGACTCCTACGGGAGCCGAACTTCCTCCGCACTTCTCCTTAGTTAGACTCCTACGGGAGCCGATCTCCTTCCGGATCTCCTGCTTCAGTCGAACTCCTACGAGAGCCGAACTTTCTCCGCATTCCTCCTTCAGTCGGACCCCTACGGGAGCCGAACTCCCTCCACATTCCTTTAATCGGACTCCTACGGGAGCCGAACTCCTTCCGGATCTCCTCCTTCAGTCGGATTCCTACGGGAGCCGAATTCCTTCTGGATTCCTCCTTCAGTCGGATTTCTAACGGAAGTTCGAACTCTTCTATAGTCGATGTACGTCAAAGCTCTTCACCCCTCCATGCGGCCCCGGGCGGCTCAGTGTCGAACGGCTGCGGCCGTCACTATCAGTCCGTTGCACGCGACAGCGATCCGCTATCGGACGGCGATGGCTGTCACTATCAATCTGTTGCAGGCGGCGCTACAGGCAGCGCCTCCCTCCATGACTGACTCCGCCAGACCTCGAGCGGCCCGCTACCAGGCAGCCACAGCTGTCACCATCAACCCGCTACAAGTTCCGCTTATAAAAGGGGGCCCTCCAGATATGTTTTCTCTAAGCTCTCCTCTTCCATTTAAAAACTCTGCTGAACTCTTTCCCGAGCACTCCATTTCTGTTGCTCAGAAGGGCTGATTTGATCGTCGGAGGGTCCTGTCGGAGCCACCACTACCGACTCCGGACAGGACTTTGTTTTGCAGGTCACCGGTGGCGATCTTGTCCTCCACTCTAGCTCGTCCCGGTGTCAACCAGATTCTGCGACAACATCTTTTATACATTTAGGCTAAATTTCGCATAATACATGATGTTCTTAAATAAAGCAAAGCCTAGACCAATATGTTTATATATTCTACAAAAAGTTGTCATAATTGCTAATCTTTGTTCTTGGCACCCAACCTCCACCAAGGGCTCATTCCCGGCTCTGCCCATGAGTTCAGCAAAAGCCTTCAGGAAAGATGCTCTATTTTTCATGTTTATATCCTGACCATATGCACTGCATATGGCTGAAGATTATCCATTCCATATTTTAGCTTGCTGTTCTAGAAAAGGGCTTGGAAGGCTGCATTTGATATTATTTAAACATGTAGCAGCAAATCTATATAACAGCTATTATATGAACTTCTGGAGCTTCTAGTAATTATTTTGTTCATTTCAGGTTATGCAAAGGTGGTGAATTGTTAGACAGGATACTCTCAAGGTATCTTTAAAGTCATAATTGAATATGCCTTTTGGATTTTCAGAAGATAGTTGTTAATTTTGCTAGCTATTTTTTGTGCCCTAATTCATGTCACTTACCAGCAAGTATTGTCTTATTTCTTTTGTAGGGGTGGGAAATATTCGGAACAAGATGCCAAGGTTGTCATGGCTCAGATATTGAGTGCTGTATCATTTTGTCATCTTCAAGGTGTTGTTCACCGAGATCTCAAGCCGGAGGTAGTTGCTTGATCAAACCGGAAATGTTAAGATTTTCTTTCAAAAAAAGTATTGTTTTAAGAAATTTTGGTATGGAACCCATGCCATCTAAATCTCCATCTTTACATTTAAAATCTCTGTAATCCTTGTTCCTATTTTGTGGTTCAGAATTTTCTTTTTGCTTCAAAGGATGAGAAATCTACCTTGAAGGCCATAGATTTTGGCTTGTCAGACTTTGTGAAGCCAGGTTGGTCGGATGAGATATCTTGACAATCTGATATTTTCCCCTTTTATTCTTATAGCTTATTGAAGCTTTATTTGAGATATACTGTGTTACAATCATTGGAAATGTGCAGATGAAAGGCTGAACGACATCGTAGGAAGTGCATATTATGTTGCTCCTGAAGTTCTTCACAGATCTTATGGAACTGAGGCAGACATGTGGAGTATTGGTGTCATTGCATATATTTTGCTATGCGGAAGCCGCCCTTTCTGGGCAAGGACAGAATCGGGTATATTTCGTGCTGTTCTGAAGGCAGAGCCAAGCTTTGAGGAAGCTCCATGGCCTTCTTTGTCTAATGAAGCTAAAGATTTCGTTAAGAGGTTGCTGAATAAGGATTATCGTAAGAGAATGACTGCTTCGCAGGCTCTCAGTAAGCTCATTTTCACTTTGGTACTATCAAATACATTATGCAAAATTGTTAGTAACCAGAAACCTGATTACTTTAAAACAGGTCATCCTTGGATCCGAGATTCTCAAGAGATTAAGATTCCTTTGGATATTATAATTTATAAGCTTATAAGAGCTTATATATGTTCTTCTTCTCTAAGAAAATCGGCTTTGAGGGTATGCTCATTCTTCTTCAATAGAAATCAATACTTTTTTTTTAAATAAGATAGTATTTTTTGTGAGATCAAATAATTAAAACTGTTTTACACTTCTGATCTTTGTTGTCTTCATGAACTTATGAATCAACTTGAACTTGTTCAAGACAAAACATGCAAAAATGTCAATTTTGATAGTTTGTTCTTAGCAAAATGGGTAATTTATGTATCTCTTATGCATATGATACTCTGATAAAATAACCTTATCCATATGACTTTACTACACATTTCTTCAGAATACTCTGATAAGTCTACACTAGAAAATTTTGCAACTTTGTCTATTTTGTAATGTTTTCTAGTATGATTTAAACTTTAAACGTTCATATTCTATATGCTTTTTAAACATTGTGAATTTCACCAAGGAAAAAGTTTCAAGAATTTATCCATAGAGAGGAGACTTATGGTTTGATTATTTTGCTAGGGTTATAAGGCAAGAAATTGGCATCAAGTCTCCAATTAGTACAGCTGTTGAGCAAACTCTCTGGCCATGAGTAATTTGCATATGCTAGTTAGCCTTAGCGGTTAGCACTGAACTGTGGTATGACTCTATGTAGGTGTCTGACAAGACTCCAGTGGTTGACACCCTCTCCTTAGTAGAGAGGTCTGGGAGCCAAGTGGTGGCACTTCCACCGTGGAACAATCTCTAAGGATGTTAATTGACTGTTGTCAAATCTAGATGTGAAACTGATGTAAAGCCACCAACAAAACGAAGAACAAAATAAAATAAAATAAAGAAGAAAAGAAAAAAAATGAAAAGGGAACAAAGTCTGGAATTTTCAAAAATCAAGTCAATCAATAATTCAAGTTTGTCTTTCTCCACATAGGTGGAGCCTTTAAATAGAGAAACAAAAAGCATCCTATCAAAAGTCTAATTTCTGACTTGAATCCTAACAAAACTCTTCTTGCAGAGTCCCAACAAAATTAAAAGTCCCAATAAAATAAAATAATCTAAATAAATGCATAAAATTAAACCCATAAAAATAAATTAGGGTTAGGTTTCTCAATGGCGCTTCTTCTGGAATATGTGCGTAAATCTTGATTCTCATCATTCTCTCATGGCTGGAAAGAACTCGACTATGGTGAGGAATTGATATAATCTTCTAAAACGTTTGGATCAATTTGTCGTAATTCTTCGTCGAGGATCCAAGTAGCATCTGAGTCTGGACGGTCGTGCCATTTGATAAAAATCGATGAAATCCTCCATCAACAGAAGAAATAATCTTATCCATGATAATGCGTTCGATGCGATTTGAAGAAGACGGTGGAGTGTGATCCTTGTTTTCACCTGCATATATAGTAGGAGGCTCGAATGTGTCTCGATAAGATAGCAAGTCTTCAATATTGAAGATTGGACTAAATTTTAAATCAGAGGATAATTATATGCAATATGCATTAGGCCCAAGTTTAAGAAGGATGCGAAATGGATTAGTGGCTCGAGCATGTAACTTTTTGAATGAATTTCGTGGATAACGTTCAAAACGAATACGAACCATCATATAGTCACTCTCGCTAAATTCTACTTTTTTACGGTGAGCATCAGCAGTAAGTTTATATTTTTCAGTACTCATAGCAATCTTTTGTCTAATTTCATTATGAACAACTAAGTAAATCGATCTACTGATAAAAGTCTTTTTGAAATTGTTTATGGCTTTAATCCCCATCAACCCATTGATCTTATTTTCTTATCAATAAATAACCGTACTTTTGAGTCTGCCACTTCTTTTGCTAAACACATTAATGATATTGTAAGTAAATTCTGCGGTAGGCAATGATAAATCCCACGTTCTAAGTTTATCTCTAACTAGACGCTTAAGTAAATTACCAAGACTTCGATTTATAATTTCTGTTTGACCATTTGTTTGGGAATGAAAAGTTGAAGAAAACTTTAAATTGGTTCCAAACAATTTCTATAGGGTTTTCCAAAAATAACTTACAAATTTGACATCATGGTCAGATGCTATGGAAGTGGATAATTCGTGAAGTCTAACAACTTCTCTAAAGAATAACTTAGCAACAGAAGAAGCATCAGAAGTCTTTTGATAAGGAATAAAGTATGCTATTTTAGAAAATCTATCAACAACCACTAAGATTGAATCATGTCCCTTAGCAGTTCTAGGTAATTCAAGAATAAAATCCATACTAAGATCTTTTTATGAAAAATAAGGAATTGGTAAAGGAGTATATAATCCAGTGTTTTGTTTTCTAGTTTTAGCTAATTGACATGTACGACACTAAGAGAGAATTCTAATTATGTCCTTTTTAAGAGATGGCCAGTAAATCTATCTTCAACCACAGCTATATTTTATTGCATCCAAAATGACCTGCTAATCTTTCTGCATGAAGTTTCCAAACAAGAAAATCCCGTAGAAATATTCAAGGTATACAAAGATGACAATCTAACCATCTCTAATTATAAAGTCAACATATTCTTGGCGGTTTTTTGACTAACTTCTTATAGATATTAGCAAAATCAGGACAATGCTGGTAATCATCTTTTACTTGCTCAAAACCAATTATTTCGGTGTTCATGGATTGGAGGACTTACTCTACTTAATGCATTAGTGGCCCTATTCTTAACACCAGCTTGGTGTTTGAGGATAGGTATAATCCTGAAGAAACTCTATCTATTTGACATGCCTAAAATTAAGTTTCTTCTAGGACTGAATATACTTAAGGGACAAGTGATCGGAATATAGAACAAACTCTTTGGATAAAAGGTAATATCGCCAATACCTAAGGGCTTGAACTACAGCATAAAATTTTTTATCATATGTAGGGTATTTTTGCTTTGTTTTATTAAACTTTTTATTAAAATAGGCATAGGATGATCCTCCTGGCTAAGAACTCCAATTTCAACGCCTGATGCATCACAGGCTACTTCAAAAACTTTTGAAAAGTCAGGATGTATCAATACAAGTGTCTCGATCATCCTAAGCTTTATTTCATTAAAAGCTTTGGCAGCGTTAGCTGTCCAATGAAACTCACTTTTCTTCATACAATTCATGATAGGGGCCATGATGGTACTAAACTCTCTAATAAATCATCTATAGAAAGAAGCTAGACCGTGAAAACTACGAATCCTAGAAATGGATTTTAGTTCAAGCTATTCTCTAACTGCTTTCACCTTCTCAAGATTAGCCATGATACCCTGGGAAGATATAACATATCCTAAAAATAGTACTTGATCTTGTAAGAATGAACACTTTTTAAGATTAATATATAATCTAGCAGATCTAAGAGTAATAAAGACTTTTCTAAGATGATCTAGGTGTTCTTCTCTAGACCTACTGTAGACTAAGATATTATCAAAATAGACGACCAAGAATCTACGAATGAAGGATCTCAAGAATTCAGTCATAAATTTCATAAATATACTAGGAGCATTGGATAACTCAAATGGCATAACTAACGATTCATAAAGTCCATTCTGGGTTTTAAAAGCAATTTTCCACTTATTTTCAGGTCGAATTCTAATATGATGATACCCACTATGTAAATCAAATTTAGAATAGATTACAGAGTCAGCTAATTGGTCAAGCATGTTTTCAAGCCTAGGAATAGAAAATCTATACTTGACAGTAATCTTATTGATGGTCCTGTTATCTACATATATCCTCTATGTACCATCTTTCTTTGATGTTAAAAGAGCTGGTATGGCACATGGACTAAGACTAGGACGAATTTGATCTTTTTATAATAAACCATCTACTTGCTTTCTCACTTTCCTCATGTTCCTTAGGATTGAACCTATAGTATGGAAGATTAGGTATTTGTGATCCTGGAACTAAATCAATGGTGTGTTGAATGTCTGTCAAGGGAGGAAGGCTATCTGGTATTTCTTCTAGGATCACATTCTTAAATTCTTCTAATAGCAGTTCAATCTCAGAAGGTGGGTTATCTTGGATGTTTGAGGTTAATCAAATTTTATCTTTAGGAATGACTGCTAAGACAATTTCAAACTCTGAACTCTCTTCTTTAAATTCTTTATGGGTTAAAATATGACAATTTTTTTGTTTGGGAGGTTGAGATGAATTCTTGTCTTTTCTAAAAGGTTGGGACTCATTAGGTTTGGCAGGATTTAATCTAATTTTCTTATCTTTATGCGTAAACATATCGGTATTTTCTGTACTAAAATTATGAATATCTACATCATAAATCCAAGGCCGACCTAATAAGATCCTACTTATCTCCATAGGTAAAACGTTACATAATCTCAGCAGAATAAGCTCCCATTTTAATTGATACCAGACAACATTCATTAATTGGAAGAGACATTTTATCTATCCAGGCAATTCTATAAGGATGAAGATGAGGTTGAGGTTTTAGTTTTAATCTGTTAATGACAGACTTAGATACTACATTCATAGAACTACCACCATCAATGACAAGTTTACATACCTTATCCCTACATTATGCATGTGTGAAAAATATTAGTGTTTTCAAGCCTCAGAATCTGCAGGAGTGGTGACTATACAGCGTATGACATTAACCTGACCTCCTGATTCTTCATATTTTTTCTTGTACTCTTCCTCGGAATTAGCTAGTTCCAGGGGATTAAAATTTTCTAGTGCATTTTTAGCTAGAATTACTTTCTCATAATTTGGTTTTATGGTTAGAGTATGGCGTGGACATCTAGCTACTATGTGACCCTTTCCATGGCAATAATGATACTATATTTGACAAACTAGCTAATTGAGATATCTTTGGCACAGATTCTTGGGTCCTAGCATCTGTGGGATTCGGTCCTGGATGGAAAGGAGCTACTTGTGATGCATTCTTTGTACGATTAGTAGGGATAGACCCAGACTATCTAGATTCATTGAAAAAAGAAACTCTTCTTTGAGATGAAGTTCTATGAAATTTTTCAATTTCTAGGGCTTTATAATAGGCTTCTCCTACTGAATATGATGAATACAAGGAAACTTCTCTTTTTAGATCATTCTGTAAGCCGCTAATGAATTTAGAAACTAATTTTCATGACTTCTCAAATATATCACATTTCAACTGTAGATCCTCAAAATGAGTCATGTAGTCAGTGACACTAGTATTTTCTTGCCAAAGAGTATACCATTAATCTAATAATTAATTTTTATAATAAATAAAAATATATTTCTCGTGCAGCTTAAATTTCATTTATTTCTAAAGTATTATAGGAGGATGTTCTACTTACTTTAAGTCTCTTTCAACAGTTTGCCAATATCGTTTGGCAGATTCTATTAGTTTCATTTTTGCGAAGTGGATGTGAGAGGCATCCGAAATGTGATACCACTCAAAATAGGACTCTAAATCTAATAACCAGTCATGGAAGATCTTTGGATCCAATCTACCATCATAAGATGTGACTTCAACTTTAAATCTTTTAAGTGGTTCTTCAAAATCTTCATATCTATTTGGATATGTTCTAATTTATTGTCTTTGGGGTCTAAAGTATCTAGGATTTTGTGCATACCAATTAGGCTGCCTAGGATACCTAGATGTAGAATTTGGTGGCTCTACTTCTACATGTCCTTTTCGATCATACTCATCTTTCCTGTAATAATAAGAATCCTCAAAATTATTCGTAAAATGGTAGGTAATTAGAGGGGCTATTGTGTAGATTGGAGATGTCTGACTAGTATGCATGACGTGACTCTGGCCTCCAATAGGTTTAAGATTTCGTGAAGAAGATCGATGAATAGGTTGATTAGTAGGAAGATCATCTTCTACAGGTTGTTTGCCTATTCTTGACTCTCTTAGGAATAATTGATGTCTATCTGTTGACCTATGAGATTTGCTATGTCTACGCGGCTATTTACTTGGATAGCACGAAGTTCACTAATCTCAGTGTGAAGCTGGTTTAAAGACTTGCAGATCTGATTTAAAGTTTTTTGGAAGGCTGTTTGGATATTTTTGATAGATTCTAGTTCTTTTTTCAATACAATATGTGCATCTTTTAGGTTTTTTGTAGTCATGATAACCAAAAAAAATAATATTAATTAAATATTATATATACTTGAAATTTTAGCTATGATGCTCATAGTAAAATTATAGGATCTAATTTATTGTCTATATTTTTGGTGTGTATAATTGCAAAATATGTAGGTGTTTGGTGCAAGAAACAGGAAATATGTAGAAAAAAATATGGTAAAGGATAAAATAAGGGCCTAAGCAATATAAATTATCCAAAGATTTTAAAAAAATTCAAAATTTAATGGAGGAATTGTACCTTTGATCTTGAGGTGCTTGCAGGTTGAAGACAAGGAAGACCCCTCTTTTTTTTTATTGAGCCGAGTCTATGGACCAAGCGATCTACCGATCGCGGCTCACACGTGGTCTGTGGACCGCTTTTTTTTCTTTTTTAAGAAAGAGGTTGACACCCTTTTTGTCTTTGATGGCCGTTAGTGGAGGGTTGTTGTTGGCCGGCGATGAGGTGACGACGGCGAGTGGCTACCGACGGGGCAACGGTGAAGGTGATGGAAAGGATAGAGACGACAGAAAAGAGGTGGGGGAAGAGGAGGCGGTGGTCGGAAACGATCGGGAGGAAAGGTCAGGTGGTGATCAGTGGTGAAAACGGAATTGACGTTGATCGGTGGTCGATCGGGGCGACGGGAGTACCGATTGGGGCGGGGTCGACGGCGGAGGAGATGATGATGCCAGTAGGCTCGATCTTCCGTTTCAGCAGCTTCAACCCTCCCACCAATTGAGCCACCTAAGGATGGAATGATTTCCGACTGCCGCGGAGGTGCGGCGTTGATCGATGGCCGATCGAGTGATGGGAAGACGGTGATGCGGTGTCGGCAGTTGATGGAAGAAGAGAGAGGAGACGATGATGGGGGGCGCGAGCATTGGTGTCTCAGTAGATGGCTGGTGACAGGGGTTGGGAGGTGGCGCCGACGATGAAGGCAGCGATGAGGGTCGGTGGAAGGCTGGGCTGCGACATGGGAGGCATTTGATGGGCTGGCATTGGTCGAGTGGGAGGCGACAAGGAAGAGAGGGCAGCGGTGATTTCATGGTCTTCGGGAAGGGATGCGACTTGAAAGAAAAAAAAGAGAGTGAGATGGAGAGGGGAAGGGAAAGATGGAGAAGATGATGCAATTTTTTTTTTTAGTCAGTCGGCAGGAAGGGCTGGGTGGAAGGCGATAAAAACAGAGAAAGAGGAAAACAAAGAAAGAAAGAGAGAGAAAGAGAAAAAATCATCGTGGAACTAGAAAAATTTGCAGGGTCTTTGGCTCTGATACTAAATTGATGTAAAGCTACCAACAAAATGAAGAACAAAATAAAATAAAATAAAGAGGAAAAGAAAAAATTGAAAAAGGAACAAAGTTTGAAATTTTCAAGAATCAAGTTAATCAATAATTCAAGTCTATCTTTGTCCACACAGGTGGAGCCTTTAAATAGAGAAATAAAAAGCATTCTATCAAAAGTCTAATTCCTGACTTGAATCCTAACGAAACTCTTCTTACAGAGTCCCAATAAAATTAAAAATCCCAATAAAATAAAATAATCTAAATAAATACACAAAATTAAACCCATAAAAATAAATTAGGGTTAGGGTTTCTCAACGGCGATTTCTTCTGGAATATGTGTGTAAATCCTGATTCACATTAGAAACAGTATGTCTTGTGATGGCATATGTGAGATAGGAAATGGTGATAAAGATAGGTTGGACTCTAAAGAAAGGTTTTAGAGAAAGCAAGTAAAAGGTGTGTTGGACTTCTGTCGAAATCTAAGCATCGTAAAGGCTTCGAGTTCCCTAAAGCTTTCATAAAGTTACTCTTCTTTTATTAAGTATATCCGCCGTATGGACTCAAATGGAATGATCACCAAAGGTCAGATAAACTAAAAGGGACCATCTTAATCTAAATTATTGTAATTCAATTTTGATTGTTGGGATCACAGCCAGTCATCAATTGATTCTTCTTATCAAATAGACCATGTGCATTAAATATGCCAAGATCCAGTGTGTCCACCCATGTAGCACAAACATGAATACGAGAAATGGATAGGCTGACACAACAGATATAGAAAAGGTAGGATACAATAAGGCCAGGATATGTCAATGAACATGAGTATATACATATTCTATGTAAAAAAAATACACCTATGAAGCATAGCAGGTCATTAAAATAACATAGTCCATAATTTAGATGGTAGTTTCACTTTTTGCCAGCCCATGGTAGTGCCACTTTTTGCCAGCTCATTGTTTGGTCATCAATGAAACCCAAAGATGCCAATTCGTATTAACATTAAAAGTAATAGATTTTAAAATTAAGCATTTTTCTTTAAAAGATTGGCATTTAAAGAGAAAGCAAACACCGTTCCCCTCATATTTGGAGGATTTGGTAGAGTATGTATCAGAAAGTATCAGACAAGTATCGTTATTTGCTATGGTGAAGGCATGTGATTTGAAGTATCCATGCTTCCTAAGCGTACACATGCACATATAGGAGATAGTTTACTTCCTTTGGGCACCAATAAGTCTTCAATCCTACCAGGGCAAAATGAATGATGGTAAATCTATAATGAAAATCCAGTTAATCATGGTCTACATCATTTCAAATGTACGAAAGCTACAAATGAGATGTTTTGCTAATTTCTTACTTATATACTAAATGCCCCAATTAATGGCGTTGTACAATGTTTTAATATCAATGATTTAGAAGCACTGAAACCAATTGAATTTTAATTCAAATTGATTTTAGGATGTATATGTCATGATCAATGGTCTGGCCCCAAAAGATTGTATTTTGGGATGAAGAGAGTAGACTGCATGCCATAAGCATGGATGTATGTTAATAAGTATGGTACATACCTGTACAATACTGACTCTTGGATGGTGGTGCATGCTGACATCATACTGGGCACAAATCTGAGGCATTTTTTTTTTCTTTTTGGTTTTCAATTTATTTTTGGGGTTTTGATATGTAACATGCATATTAAGTCTTTTTTTTTTTTTTTTGTTTTTTGTTTCGCAATGTGTAGAGATTGAATTAATGTTCCTCTAATTGCCTGATTGCCATTTGTTGTATTGTAGCACACTTAACTATGGGAGTGAATTGCCTCTAGCGCAAGGAATCACTTTGTTTCCTTTCTCCCTGTCACTCATGGTCAAAACTCGTAACTATTTAGCCAAATGGATGAAAAGTCCAGAGGATTTGTGGCATTTGTTTTCATCAAATTTCCAAGTTTCTATGTTTGAATAATTTTAACATGTTTCCTTTCATTATTGAGTTGGGTAATTCTATTTCTAGTATGCTTCTGTACCAGTTTTGATGCCTAATTAATTTGTCTTTCACACCTTCACTCTACATCAGCCAACATGGTGCTCCAAGTCCAACTTTAAAAGTTGGCCATCGGCCATGTTGACTTGGACAAGCTTGGTACCATCTCGTTCTAGTCAAAACCAATCAGGACCATCAGTTTGTCCTATTCCCCCACTTCAGAAGCATGAAAAAAAACTGTCATCCCGATCGGAACAGCCTTTATATTGGCCATATTGGCCTTGGTACCAATAGCATGGTTGGTATGTCTTGATTTTGCTTGTTTTGGTGACTGACACCTATCCTTGTGCTGTTTCCATGCTGGAATAGTATGATAGCATTGTTACCATCCCATTTCGTAGTATTAAAATCCATGGTATATAAGCATCTAAAGAAATTAATGCTCAATATTTTTCATAAAAATGATATGATGGTAGGGACTAAAAGCCAAGAGTTAAGTCACATAATCTGGAAAACTGTCATAAATTAAGCCATAGCTTGTTGTAGTGAACCCATAAATGCAGTCATTTGATCTACAAAAGCGTAAATTCATACAGATCATAATTCACGAGCATTCATGTTTCACATTATGTTCTTTCCAAGGAGCATTTATGTCTCGGCTTTCATAATTGTCTCTTCTGCTTTGTGATATGGCTTAGCTAGTGCATTAAAAGCAAATCATGAATGAAAGAAGCTATCTGATTCTTAGACTTATGTTTGGTAAAAAGCCAAGTTGAGGTTGAGGAATATGGGTAGCTTTTTCTGCAGAATGTTTATGCATTTTCTCTCACAAAGTCACCTTATTGTTTACTAGAGATTGAATTAAGTTAAGTTTATTTTAAGGAGAAAGACTAGGAGAAGGTTTATGGTAGGCAAGGTTTTTAAAAGCCGAAATATCTGTTATCTTGTTGGGCTATTGAGACTGAGATGTAATGAGATCCCGATTTATCTTGAGTGATATGGAAGTGGGAAAATTTTGAAAGAACTGAGATTTTTCAATATCTTAGCTAATAGTATAGGATTTGTTGGTGCAGATGGACGGACGTCAGAGTTCGCTGGAGTTGGAGAAGACGAGGTCGTCGATGAAATATGCAAGATGAAGTTCTGGCCAAAGTTGGCTCCGGCAGGACCTTCCGATGGTCAAGTTAGTTTTCTGGCCAACAAGAATGGAGTAGGAATTAGAGCAGAGAGGAGAGCTTAGAGAGAGATAACGTATCTGGAGGGTCCTTTATATAGACGGAGCCTGTAATAGTATGATGGTGCAGCCATAATAGAATATCAGAAAGTCGTTCGGGCCACATGGAGTTTGTTATGAAGAGTGGCTATTGTTTGTCGCGACTTGCTGACAGTTGGATTTTATTTGTTGAAGGTCGGATTGACCGAGCTTTGAAGGTTGGCCTTCGCATTAATGATGGTGAGTTCGCAACTCGGTTATGGGTTCGACTTCTGTTGGTGCTATTTTTGATAGTTTTTAGGAACTCGGCCGTCTTTAAAGTTGGCCGAGAGCGAGCGTGGGCATTCAGACTGGAGGTTAGAAAGGAATGGCAGGTTCTTCAACGAGGACTGCAGCTAGATTTTCTTAAAGAAGTACGGTCGGGATAGTGGAGATTCGAAATTGACTTGAAGCTAGGACGGACGAATACTGAGATTGGTCGCTCCTCAAGTGACCATTGCTTACTCTGAGTTGAGGATCGGACTTATGTCGATGACAAAGTCTTCTTACTGACTCGAATTCGTTCGTCCGAAGTTTTTGGTGTAAAGCTACCAAAATCTGCAATCCCTAAGATGGAGTGAAGGAATTCCGCTGGAGAGGAGTTCAGTTGGAGAGGAATGTGGCTGGAGAGGAGTTCGGCTGGCCGGGGTCCTTGATATGAAATTGGTGAGATCTGTCATCTGTAGTGAAGGAATTCGGCTGCCTTCAAGATCGGCCACTAAATAAGGTCGAGCTATGCTGCGATTCGATACTTGATGGAGGGCCTATTGTCTATCTCGAGCCAGGGATCAGGTTGGTCGAATGGCGACTCCTTTCACTGCTCAAGTTCATTTGGCTGAAGTTCAGCACGTCTCCAACAGTTCTGTAGTTGTCGGGAGAGCTGAGAGGGTTGGTGCAGAGAAGATCATCCAATGTACAGGGCTAAAGGCCGACCTTTCAGGACTAGACCATGATAGAGAAGCAGCTTAGTTGAAGTTTGGACTCAATCGTTACTACTTCAGTCTGCACTGTACTAAGGTCGGACACCCTATTGGACTTTGACGGGATTCATTTTACCCCCAACACTTGTCCTCCTACTCTTGAGTTCAAAATTCGGACGAAGAGAGTACCTAGATCGGCGATCGCCAAAGTCTTCTCTGGCTTCCTGCTCTCGAGAGGTAGAAAATTTTTAGCTCTTTTGATCTGGCGCTGAAGTTTCTTTAACATTGGATGACCTGAAACGACCTCTATCTTTGAAATTCCCTCTTAGCATGATGCTTCATGTACGGCGCCATAAATGTTATGTCAGGTGTCAGCTGCAGTCATGATGGGTGGGACACGTGGCAGACGAGGTTTGGGCACGAGTGATAACCGCTCCTGACCTTTCTCGACTATTAAACCTCTTCTTTCCCCTTTCTCTCCTGCTTTGACTCTTCCTCTTCGCTTGCTCTCGGGTTTTCGTCTTCCTCGCTCCCAGTCACCGTGCTTCACCTCTCCATCCTTCACCTTCTTCAAGCCCGAGCGTCCTGTTCCATCCTTTTCTATGATTTTTCAGGTTTTTAGCGTCGTTACTCTTCCTTCACTGTTCCAGTAGCGTCACCGAGTTCTTCGTCTATCTTAGGTCAACATTCTAACCCTTCTTTTGCATTTTTTTACTGCTTTTTGCTTTTTGTTCCTCAAAAACTTCTTTGCCTTTATCTGTCGATTTACCCCGATTTTAGGGAGTATTTTCCGATTTTATTTGCCAAATGGCCTCTGAGATATCCTGGTTCAGCGGTTTTGGGAGTGGCCAACCCGAGCTGTCCAAATCTCGGTCCTAGGGAGGGAGCCAAACTTATAGAAGTACCTCATCCAATCTTTGCTCCAAAAACTATCCCTTGCTCCCTTTCTCTTGAAGATCTCTCCATAATTAGGATCCAGTATGGGGTTCCTTCGGAGTATGAACTAGAGCTTCCCGGGTAGGGCAGCCGAGCTTGTACCCCTCCCTCGGGTCGCTTCTGCTTATACTCTGAAGCCCTTAATGCCGGGCTGCGACTTTCGATCCCTCCTTTCATTGTAGCCTTTTTCTGTTTCCTAAATATATCCCTTGCTTCAATGGTCCCGAACTTCTTTAGGTTCATCATATAGGATTTCTTGCCTTTTGCATTTAAGCCGAGGTTTGTCCCACATTTTTCTTGTTTCGAAATTTTTTCACTTTCAAGCATCGCTCTTCCGCCAAGGATTGGTGGTACCTGTCCTCCCAGTTCGGTAAGGGGTTGCTCATAGATGCCTCTTCCTCTATTTACAACTGGAAGGAAAAGTTCTTTATTTCCTGTCCGTCCGTAGAGTTAGGATTGTTGAGAAAAATGCCTCGAGATTCGGTTCATAATAAGCTTAAAATGAGGTCCAGGATGACAAATGGAGTCTAACGAGCCCAAGAACAGCCCAAAATAGAGTCTAGACGGAGAAGATACGTGCAAAAGAAGGTTGAAACCGGGTAGCCGGCCCTCGGGCACGTCGGAGGGGCCCATAGGTAGTGCCAGACGGCAGCGGTGCAGCCCAGGGTGGCGCACGGTGGTGCTGGGCTAGCCGCTTACAGGGCTGGTTGTGCATGCTAATGCACGCGTAGGCGTAAGGTGCTTAGGCCCAGGCAACGTAATGCGGTCCACGGTGGACCGCTGGTGCATAGAACCCTATGTGGACTAGTTGGCCATTTCTAGGCCATTTCATGCATTCCACGGTACTATTTTGTGGACCGGTCGCGATCTGACGGCTCAGAGAGGAGTTGGTCGTGATTTGATGGTTAAGGATTGATCCGGCATGATGAACTGCTGTTTTGCGCAATCTAATGGCTAGGAGAGCTCTCGGTTGCGGTCGGACGGTTGAGAAGCAATTCGAGCTTGGTTAGGAGGCGATGTGCGCGATCCGATGACCCAAGAGGGAGCCGATCTTGATCGGACGGTCTAGAATTGATCTCGGGTGTGTTTGGAATTGGTTTCCTTACTGGAACACTATTTTTGAGTTTTTGGAGTCTATATAACTCCGATTGATGAATCGTTTGTTGCATCGGTAAGCTGGTGACGTCCCGGAGGTGCTGAGAGGCTTCTTGAGAGGTTTCAGAGAGCTTTTGTTAGGGTTTTTGGGCTTCTTATTGAGAGACCCTTGTACAAGGGTTGAGTGGTAAGTTTTTTTTATATTATTTATTTTTTCTCTCATAGTGAAGTTTGCACATCCCATGGAGGTAGACCTTGGTTTAATCTACGTATATTTGATTGTGTGCTATCTTTTGTCTTGTATTTTTTTTTTCTCTTGCGATATCCATACGTGATTGAGTCAATGCAAGTGGTATCGAGAAGTTCTTGTGGTTGTGGTGTCCTGACCAGACTTTCACAACAATCGGTATTAGAGCAAGTTGATGCCATAATAATTGGTATTAGAGTCCGACAATATCACTGTATGTGGTTGCCCAGATCATGACGATGTTGATTGAGATCAAAGAAGATGGAGAAGACAAGCACAATCAAGATGAAGATCAACCGGTTCGACGAGAAGAGCAATTTTTTCTTGTGGCAAGTGAGGATGAAGGACATGCTCATCCAATACGGTTTGATTGACGCTCTCTTGAATGAAAAGTTGGACACCATAGAGGAGAGAGGACATGGGAGCGGCTATAAATGCAGATGGTGAGTACCATTCGTATGTACTTGATGGATAAGGTGGTGATCCATGTACTTGGCGAGACTTTTCCGACGGTGTTGTGATCGAAGCTCGAGTTATACATGGCGAAGTCCCTCACCAATATCCTCTTCTTTTGGAGGCAGTTTTACCAACTATGGATGACCGAGGAACGGAGCGTGTGGGTGCATCTTAGCCACTTCTGAAGATTCTCATCGATCTTCTCAATGTAGATGAGAAGGTTGAGGAGAAGACTAGGGTGTTGGTCTTGCTAGCATCGTTTCCCCCTTCATATGAGTTCTTGATGACTGCTTCTCTAGTGGAAAAGAACATTAAGATGGACGAGGTCATTGTGACGATTCTCTAAAACGAGGTTCTTAGGAGGGAGAACCCAGTTTCGAGCGCAGATGGCGGCAGCTCAGCTTTGGCGGTTTGTAGAGGAGCAGATGGCAGCAAACGGAGTGACAGAGAATCGCAAGGATGATCCAGATCCAAGATGAGGGATCCTAGCAAGATTCGACGAGTTAGGACATCGTGTCAGAGATTGCCCACAACTCAGGGATCGGATGAGGGCTACTGTGGCGATGGTTAGTAGCGATACAGAAGGCAGTGATGATGTCCTTCTGGTTACTGATGAGGTATCTACTTCCTTCCAGTGGATTATGGATTCTACTTGTTTTTATCATGTATGTTACAGAGAGTTGTTTGACTTCCTAGAGACCAGTGAGGACATTGTGTTCCTGCCAGATGGATCGAGCTGTGAGATCAAGGATAGTGGGATGGTCAGCATGAAGCTCCATGATGGAATAGTGAAGAAGTTGGGTGAGATCCGATGCATACCCAGCTTTAAGAAGAATCTAATTTTACTGAGCAGACTAGATTTGACTGGCTTCAGATGGAAAGCTGATGGAGAAATTCTGAAGGTCATGCACGATAGTAGGATGGTAATAAGAGGAAGAAAGTATGAAGGACACTATCTCATGGTAGAGAGCTCAGTGCGAGGTGGAGCTTTAGGTGGAGATGGATCGGGTATGAGATGAGAGACTCGGGAGGACGAGAAGTGACGTCGCAGAGTAAAGTTTTTATTACCGCAGGAGGCTATCTCGAGCAGATCTCAGGTTAGAAAGATCACAGCTATTGATGGAGGTGGGATTGAGCAGCCTGGCTCGACTCCCACGTTTGCCCATCCATGAGATAGCAGGCGTGCCTTAGGGCGTGGGGGTGAGACGGATTACAGGCTCTCAAAGATAGATGGAGATCGAATATCGAGTCGAGGTGGAGATTGTTGAGAAAAATGTCTCAAGATTCGGTCCATAATAAGCCCAGAACGAGATCCAGGACGACGAACGGAGTCCAACGAGCCCAAGAATAGCCCAAATAGAGTCCAGACGGAGAAGATATGCACAAAAGAAGGTTGAAACAGGGTAGCTGGCCTTCGAGCCCGTCGAAGGGGCCCACAGGCAGCGCTGGATGGTGGTGGTGCGGCCTAGGGTGGCGTGCGGTGGCGTTGGGCTAGCCGTGCGCTGGGCCGGCCTTGCACGCGAGCACGCTGGCGTGCGTAGGCGTAGGCCGCTCAGGCCTAGGCAATGTGACATGCTCCACGGTGGACTGCCAGTGCAAAGAACCCCACGTGGACCAGTTGGCCATTTTTAGGTCATTTCATGCGGTTTACGATACTATTCCATGGACCGGTCGCGATCTGACGGCTCAGAGAGGAGTTGGTTGCGATATGATGGTTGAGGATTGATCTGGCATGATGGACTGCTGTTTTGCATGATCCAATGGCTAGAAGAGCTCCTGGTCGCGATCGGATGGCTGAGAAGCAATCTGAGCTTGATCAGGAGGCTGTGTGCATGATTTAATGGCCTAAGAGGGAGTCGATCGTGATCGGATGGTCCAGAATTGATCTTGGATGTGTTTGGAATTGGGTTCCCTACAGGAACACTATTTTTGAGTTTCTGGAGTCTATATAAATCCGATTGACGAACCGTTTGTTGAGTTGGAAAGCTGGTGACGTTCCGGAGGTGCTGAGAGGATTTTTGAGAGGTTTCAGAGAGCTTTTGTGAGGGTTTTGGGATTTCTTATTGAGAAACTCTTGTATAAGGGTTGAGTGGTAAGTTTCTCTTGTATTGTTTGTAATTCTCTCTCATAGTGAAGTTTGCATGCCCCATCGAGGTAGATCTTGGTCTAATCCACATATACTTGATTGTGTGCTATCTTTTATCTTGTATTCTTCTTTCTTTTTCTTGCGGTATCCACACGTGCTCGAATGCAACGAAAGTGGTATCGAGAAGGTCTTGTGGTTGTGGTGTCCTGGCTAGACTTCCACAACAATCGGTATCAGAGTGAGTTGATACCCCAACAATTGGTATCAGAATGAGTTGATACCACAACAAGGGCTTCTTTCCTAGGATCAATTAAGAATTCAGTTTGCAGAGCTCCAGGATTAAAAAAGGAGGACCTTTACTCTGCTACCACATTGAGAAATTACAAAGCTCCCCCATTGTCCAAACTTGTAGATAACCAAACTTTATTCAACCTTGGCCTGAGCCTGTTGAACTTGGAAGGTATACATTAGCATCTTCTTTTCTACTCTTCATCTTTTCTTAATATTGGCTTGTTCATTGCTGCAGAAATGACTCCCGAGGAGCTGAACCGATTGACCAAAGGGATCAAAGCCCTCAAGAAAAAGAGCGATTCTTCGAGGGAATCGTCAAAGCGGGCGAAGGTCGTAGACCCGAGCTCGGCCGCTCCCGCTCTAGAGGTCGCTACAGTGGTGCCGAGCTCGACCTCACCCAATGAAGTCGCTGCCATCATGCCCCTTGATTAGGGGATAGTCGTGGAAAAGAGAAAGAAGAGAGCTGCTGCCAAGAAGGTTCGAGAGAAGGTTGGAGAATCTGGTGGCGATAGCTCTGGTCCGGACCAAGGCTCCTTGGATGATTGGGAGGTCGTCCAGGTTTTACTGGAGGGCTGTGTCCTTCCACACATCATTGAAAGGATGCTCTAGATAGATGATGAGAGGATAAGGGACTTATGCGGCCTTCCTCGAGTTAATTATCTTTTCCTTCTGCATTTGGTTGGATATAAATAGGCCTCACGAGTTATAACTCATGGCTTGCCATTTGTAACTGGGGCGTCATTTGTTCACTCATGTGGAGGCGATGAACCTCCGCAAAATCGAGGCTTTAAGGGCCATCCAGGAGGCCCAAGCAGAGGTCAAGAGTGATAACGCCGAGATCGAGTGCTTGAGGGAGGCCCATTCCGCCGAGGTTGGGCGTCTTTAGGAGGCACTCCAGAAAGAAGAGATTGGCAGGGCTGAAAGCTGTCTTGATTTTGGAAGAGAACAAGAGGAAGAAGGCCGAAGCTGAGGTCGGTGCGGAGAGGGAGCAGGCCGTTGAGTCCTTTAAATCTTCGAAGGCAATGGAGGATATTAAGGTAGCTTTTGCTTCAGAGGCCTTTCTTAAGGGATTCGAGCTTTGCCAAAAGAGGATCGCGGAGAAATTTTCGGAGCTGGACCTCGGCTTTTTGACAGAGGGTTCTTCCGATGATGAGGTGGAGCCTCCAACTGCTGATAGTGACCTTCCGTACACCAAGCCCACCATCATTGAGCCTACCAAATCTACTGCTACACCTGTTGAGGCCGCATCGGACTCTTCTGCCGCACCACCATCAGAGGTCGGAGACTTCTAATAGTTGTGCCTTTTCTTTTCTTTCCTACAATGTACTTAGTTTTTCAATCAATGAAATGGAATTCAGTCTCTTCTTTTCATACCTTTTATACATTGTGGTGTGCCTGTAGTGAACATTGCCATGGTTCACAATCGTATGCCGAAGTCGCATCACTACCTCGAGCCATTCCCTTGAAGGCCGTCATCAAGGGTTTAAAAAAGGAAGTTCATTAGGTCACTAAAAAGTTGAAAAAAGCTGAAGATGAACTTCAGAAGTCGAAGAAAAACTATGTGGAGGCCGCAGTTGAGATCAATCGCCTTCACCAATCGTCCACGTAGTTTTTCAAAGAATACACCGTCAAGAAAAACCATTTAAGTGAAGAACTTGAGGAGACCAAGAAGCGCGCCAGCGAAAGGTCTTGGACTTTAATCGCTAAAGTCAGCTCTCTTGAAGTTGAGCTCAGAGCAGCGAAGGAGAAAATTTTGTTACTGCGGGGAGCTCGGCATGGAATATTGACCGAGAAGAGTATGACTGGGATTGGTCTAAAAGATTTTTTGAGCTTCAGAGCCAATTGCGCGTGGCCGAAGATTCATACAATAGTTACAGGCTCGATTGGAGCGACCAAATTGCCGAACTTCAACGAACAGTTCGGAAGGCTGATGAGGAGATTGCTAGACTCCGAAAGCGGTTGGTTTGGATAAGACTCAAGCTAGCTCGAGCAAAGATTTGGAGGAAATTGCTTCCTTAAAATGCATCATGGGAAGTCTTTTTGAGTTGCATGACAAGGACAAGGCCGAGCTGCTCCAACTCAAGATTCAGATGGCCTATTAGGAGAATTTGGTGAAGGACGCTGAGGCTGAATTTGAGGTTTTGCGAAAGAGACTGAGAGAGACCGAAGAGGATACGAGAAGAGCTTGGAAGCTGCTTAGCGAGTGTTTAGCGGCGAGGAAAGAGCTTGAAGACAGTCAATGATTTGAAGCATTATAGCTGGAGCTGGAAGTGAAGGAAAAATCTAGGGTTTCTTGTAGGAATTTTAAAACTTTTTCGAAATTAAATCAGTGGAAGCAATAAATTAATCATATTAATTTATTAAAATACACAAATAAATTATAGATCTAGAATCTAATATCATGATCTATGCATGCTAATAAATCTGAAATTAAAAACATTAAACAAAGTTAAGGATGTTGATCATATCAATATCAAACTGAGACTAGATTTAATCTAGTGGGAGAGAGAGAGATCGAATCTCTCTTACCTTTTGCAAGTTGGGGTCTTCAAGTTGCTGATCCCAGGCTGAGGTCGTCGCTTCGAGCCGCACATGCATCCGGCCTCCATGGGAAGTCCACATGAAGCCTCTTGATCTGAAGTCCAGTGAACGAAAATTAGCACAGTATGTTAGTACTTTACTGATCTTTCTTTGATGGCTAATTAGAAATCTCCTTCAAAACTTGGACCTTCCAATAAGAGATGTGGAGGAATTTGGGAGAGAAAACACTTCTAAAATCTCACAAAAAAGAGGAAGAAGATATCTAAAAAACCTTGGAGAAGAATCCTTTCATTTTCCTTTTTCTCTCACTAGGACACAACGGTTTGTCTCAATGAAGCACCATGCCCAGATCCTCTTTGCACCTAAGCTTCCCACGCGCCAAATCTCTCTTTTAGGTCTAAAACCTGTAAAAAACTCATGCCCTAACTCCCTTTAAATAGAGAGTTATGATAGAGTTCTCGTCTAGGTCAAATACCTAGAAAGGCAGGTCCAAATTAAGCAAGGATTGGGGCGTCCAACTCTTGGGCGTCCCCTCATTTTTTTTCGTGTACTCTAGGGAAAAAGTCTTTTATTTTCCACGAAAAAATCAGAGGAGAATTAGGTGGTTTGGTGCCTCAAAGAGATAAGGAAAAATGTATGTCAAACTCTATCCAATAGAGACCTAGGTCAAAACAACTTGTTTGTTTTGATCTATTCCACAACTAATTTCCTTCTAAAATGATGAGAGACATAAAAAAGGGCATGGATACTCTCTAGAAATAAAATTTTCCATGAAAATTCCAAGGGAATTGGCGGGGGAGGGGGCATGGAAAGCAAGGTGGCGCAAGATGGAGAAATCCTAGTCGCACTAGAAATTCTAGTTTTGACTTGGTCCAACTTATTATTTGAATCCAATTAAATCAAAACTAATGCAACCCCATTAGACATGATCTTAGTCCAACTAAGAGCCTAATTAAATCAGATTAAATCAAATTTAAATATGGTTTAATTTCTAATCAAATTAGAAATTGGGTGCATACAAGTCCTAATTGAACAGGAACTTATTCTTCCTTGCAATTGGCTTATCCAATAAATCAATTAGAGTTGATCCAATCAAGCCCAAACTAAATCTAATTGAATCTTATTCAATTAAACTTAATCTCAGCCGTTTGGCTTAATCAAATGAAGCCAATGAGCAATCCAATTGCTAATCGATCCTCCTGCAACACTTGCACTAGGTTAAACATCAATCGTATTGATTGTTTGATCTTAGAACGATTCTAAATCGTTGATTAACCATCCGATTAGATCGAGACCTCTTCTGTATGTGACCCCATAGGTTCGAACCTAAGCCGGTAGCACAGAAACAAATTCCTGTACCAATTGAAGTGATCATTTAGCAATGATACCTGACGGTCAGATAGGTCGAATGTGTAAAGCAAAATTCATGTTGATATAGTTTCTATATAATTTATCTTCTTGACCTAAATGCTCATAGGATAACTCAAAGTTTAACTGTCAACTCATCGATATTGTATTTCAAAATATCAAATCCATCTCATGGATTATCTTGATCAAGATTTTGCTAAATTAAAACATAGTGATGCATTTTTTTCAAACTCTTGGAGTGGTCAATCCCATCTTGATCACTCACTGGCTTCACAGGTACTTGACTGTACCCAGAAAGCTTTCTTAACTGAATTGAAAATTCAGGTAGTTCGGCACCAAAGCATAGTGAGTTGCTTGCAAGCCACCGTGATGATCTAGGCCTAAGGGACACTTATACCCATATCCCATCAGAGCAATTTTTGATAGCAGAATGCTCCAGAGTTGGTCACGTTCAGTGACGATATACCCTAATATCTCATTTGTATGCTATACCAGTATCTTCACACTCTTTGGTTAAGAGGACAACCAACCTATATGGCATATAGTGAGCTATACTCAAAAAATATTGTCGTCCTAATTAACAATGTATCATTTGGTCGTAAACAGTTTAAAAACTAATCGATAAATCCTCTCTTTATCGAAACTAAATAGTCCTAAGGACTTCATCACAACATGGACTTTATTAGATGTAGACTTTGTGATGAAAAAAATCAGAATATAATTCAATAATAAATTATTTATAATTATAAAATAGCACAACCGTTAACAGGCTGACGATTGGCTTTGGAGGATAATTCCTAATAGGAAGTCCGAAGTCCGAATAGGACTTCGTTCTTGTTCTTTCTCTCTCCTTTTTTTTTGTAATTGGTCCTGGAGACTTCTTGTATTAAACTTTAATATTAATGAAATCATATATCTTTCAATCATCGTTGCTTCTTGTTTTGATTGTATATTCAAGAAACTCCTTGCTCGTGCGGTGTCTGATGTTGATGTTGCTTTGGGGGTGATAATCTCGACCCGATATCTCGTAGGTGTGTCCCTCTTATTTATGGGCAAGGATCTTCCAAACTCGTTTAACCTTCTAGTTTGGGAACCGGTGTTTTTGTCCTTTGTGATGGTCTTCTCCCATATCAAGATGTCCTCCTGATCCTGACGAGGTTGACTTTTATCCTCGTTAAGATGAGGTTAACCTTCTATTTAAGAACCAAAGCCTTCAATCCCTCGTAAAGATCTTCATCCATGTCAGGACGAGGTCCACCTCCTGTTCCTAATATGGTTGGCTATTATCTTTATTAGAATGAGGTTTATCTTTTATTCCTAATAAGGTTGTCGGGGTGCAAAAAGACCGTTGAGAGGGCCTCTCCCCGTTACCTCCTGTTTAAGAATCGGAGGCCTTTAATCCCTCGTAAAGATCTTCATCCACGTTAGGACGAGGTCCATCTCTTGTTCCTGATGTGGTTGGCTATTATCCTGTTAGGACGAGGTTCATCTCTTGTTCTTCACAAGATTGTCGGGATGCAAAAGGACCATTGAGAGGGCCTCTCCGTTACCTCCTGTTTAAGAATAGGAGGCCTTCAATCGCTCATAAGGGTCTTCATCCATGTAAGGACGAGGTTCACCTATTCTTGACGTGGTTGGCTATTACTCCTCGTTACGTTCTATTTAAGAATCGGAGGCCTTCAATCCCTTATAAGGGTCTTTATTCATGTCAGGACGAGGTTCACCTCCTGTTCCTGACGTGGTTGGCTATTACCTTTGTTAGGACGAGGTTTATCTCCTATTCCTAACAAGATTGCCGGGGTGCAAAAGAGCCGTTGAAAGGGCCTCTCCCCGTTATCTCCTATTTAAGAATCGAAGGCCTTCAATTCCTCGTAAGGGCCTTCAATCTCTCGTAAGGTTTTTCATGCACGTCAGGATGAGATCCACCTCCTGTTCCTGACGTGGTTGGCTATTATTCTTGTTAGGACGAGATTTATCTTCTGTTCCTAATAAGGTTGTCGGGGTGCAAAAAGGCCGTTAAGAGGCCCTCTCCTTGTTATTTTCTGTTTAAGAATCAGAGGTATTCAATCCCTCGTAAGGATCTTCATCCACGTCAAGACGAGGTCCACCTATTCTTGACGTGGTTGGTTATTATTCTTGTTAGGACGAGGTTCATCTTCTGTTCCTAACAAGATTACCGGAGTGCAAAAGGGCCGTTGAGAGGGTCTCTTTCTATTACCTCCTATTTAAGAATCGGAGGCCTTCAATCCCTCGTAAGAATCTTCATCCATGTTAGGACGAGGTCCACCTTCTATTCCTGATATGGTTGGCTATTATCCTTGTTGGGATGAGGTTCACCTTCTATTCCTAACAAGGTTGCTGGGGTGCAAAAGGGCCGTTGAGAGGGTCTTTATCCGTTACCTTTTGTTTAAGAACTGGACGCCTTCAATCCCTCATAAGGGTCTTCATCCATGTCAGGATGAGGTTCACCTCCTGTTCCTAACATGGTTGGCTATTATCCTTATTAGGATGAGGTTCACCTCCAGTTCCTAACAAGATCGTCGGAACGCAAAAGGGTCGGTAAGAGGACTTCTCTCCATTACCTCTTGTTTAAGAACTGGAGGTCTTCACCCTCGTTAAGACGAGTTAACTTCTTGTTTAAGAATTGAAGGCCTTCACCCTCGTTAAGACGAGGTTAACCTTCTATTTAAGAATCGGAGTTCTTCTACTTCATTTAAAAATGAATTTCGGTTGAATAATTTCGTGCCATCATTCAATTTGCACCAAAAACAAGAAGGTTAAAATAAAGAAATTTTATTGAAGTGAGGTCATTGATAATACATTCGTAAATTCTCCGAGTTCCAGGGTCGTGGGAGTGTGTCCCTCTAAGCTCCTTCAGATAGTAAGCTCTTGGTCGGACGATTTTTACGATCTCATAAGGGCCTTTTGAGCTTGCCTTGATTTTATGGCTATGAGGGTCTGCTTGTCGCAGCACCAGATCTCCGATTTTGAAGGTTTTACTTTGGACCCTGGAGTTATAATATCGAGCCACCTTCTGCCTATAAGTTGCCATCCGAATTTGAGCCATTTCTCGCTTTCCTCCAATAGATTAAAATTTGCCTTGTGATCTTGCAAATTATTTCATTCATCGAAGGCTTCAACTCATGCAGAGGGAAGTCCAAGTTCAATCGGTATGACCGCTTCAATCCCGAATGCTAAGGCAAATAGAGTCTCTCTAGTTGGCAACCTCTGGGTGGTTTTGTAAGCCCAAAGCATATGATAAAATTTGTCTACCCATTGTTCCTTTGGCTCGCTCAAGCTTGGCCTTTATTCCTTGTAGCAGAGTTCTTTGGTCACTTTGGCTTCACTATTTGCTTGAGGATGGGCCATAGATGTGAAATGATGGGAGATATTCAAATCTTCATAGAACTTAGCAAACGTTGCCCCTGCAAACTGACGTCCATTATCTGTGTAATTAAAGTCCGAGGTAGGCTGAATTTGTACACTATTGACTTTCAGATGAAGTCTTGCACCTTGGCCTCAGTGATTTTTGCCAGGAGTTTGGCCTCAACCCATTTGGTGAAGTACACCGTCACTAGAAGAAATTTTCGTTGTATGGATGCAATGAGAAAGGGCCCAACTATATCTATTGCCCATTGTGCGAATGGCCATGGAGCACTTAAAGATATGAGCTGGGAAGTCGGTTGTCTTTGGATGTTGGTGTTCCTTTCGCATTGATCGCATTTTTTGATATAGTCAGTTGCATCCTGCTACATGGTCGACCGGTAGTATCCTTGATGGAGCAGTTTATAAGATAATGATTTAGCCCCAAGATGGTTTCCACGTATTCCTTCATTAACTTTGCTTAAGGTATAATCAGCTTCAGACGGTTGAAGATACTAGAGAAGTGGTAAGAAGTAAGATCTCTTATATAATTTGTCCTTATACAAAATTTAACGGGAGGCTTGATTCCTCAATTTCCGAGCTTCTTTTGGATCTCTAGGGAGAATGCCATCTTTGAGATAAAGGATTAATGGATCAATCCAGCTGGGCTCAGGATCTACTTGCATTATGGTCTGGGACTCTTCTAAACTCGGACATTGTAGAACTTTAAAGAAAATCTCCTGGGGCAATTCATCTGGGGCCAGAGTAGCCAATTTAGACAAAAGGTGGGCCCTTGCATTTTCTGTTCTGGGTATCTGTTGAATGTCAAAACTACTGAAGGCTTAAGTTAAACTTTTTAACTTGTCCAAGTACTTTTTCATACTTTCCTTCCAGGTTTCATAGCTGTCATTAACCTATCCCACCACCAATTGGAAATCATTATAAATCTTCACATGATCTATTCCCAATTCTTTAGCTATTCTCAATCCTGCAATTAGGGCTTTATATTCCGTTTCATTATTAGTTGTAGGAAGCGCAGTGCATATTCGGCTACAATTCCTTCCGGATTAATTAGGATCAAGCCTGCACCTGCTCTAGATGCATTAGACGAACTATCAACATACAAGGCCCAGAAGTCTTCAGGAAGGTCCGCTTTCTCTTCAGAGGAGCTCGGTTGCGGGCTAGAAATGTCGATCTCTCGCTGTTCAGGCTCGGCTTTATCTGGGATGGTGCATTCTACTATGAAGTCGATCAGTATCTGAGCTTTGATAGACGGTCGCGGGTGGAACTTGATGTCAAACTCTGTGAGTTCAATTGTCCATTTTGCTATTCTCCTAGAAGTATCTGGCCGGTGAAGAATAGCTTTTGTTGGTTGATCTGTGAGGAGTGTCATTGTGTGCCCTTGGAAATAGGGTTTGAGGTTCCTTGCTGCAATTAACAAAGCATAGGTTAGCTTTTCCAATTTAGTATCCTTATTTTTGCATCCCTCATAACCCGACTTGTATAATAGATCGGCTTCTGAATTCCCGCCTCTTCCCTAACTAGAACAGCTCCAATGGCTACGGGAGATACCGCCAAGTACAGGAACAACTCTTCGCCAAGCTCGAGCTTGGCAAGGAGGGGAGGTGAGTTGAGGTAGTTCTTTAATTCCTCAAATGCCTGCTGACATTCAGGAGTTCAGCAGAAGTTCTTTGGCTGCTTTAGTACTTAAAGAAGGGCATACAACATTTCGCCGACCTCGAAACGAAGCGATTCAGAGCGCAATCTTTTCCGTCAGGTGCTGGACTTTTTTTATGGTATTTGGGGCTATCCTTTCTTGGATGGCTTGAATCTTTTTTGGATTTGTTTTGATGTCGCGCCTCGACACCATGAATTCCAAGAATTTCTCCGAAGTTACTCCAAAAGCGCATTTGGTTGGATGCAGCTTTATTTTATGCTTTCGGAGTGTGTTGAGTGTCTCAAGATCAGTAATATGATTTGTTGAAGATCGGCTCTTGACAAGCATGTCATCCATGTAAACCTCCATATTGCGATCGATCTGCTCCTTGAAGATTTTGTTCATTAGGTGCTGGTACATTGCATCTGCATTTTTGTATCCAAAGGGCATAACTTTGTAACAATAAAGACCACAGTTAGTAATAAAAGCAGTTTTTTCCTCATCTTCTAGTGCCATCCGGATTTGGTTATAGCTGGAGAAAGCATCCATGAAAGTAAGAATCTCATGTCCCGAGGTTGCATCCATCAGTTGATTAATTTTGGGTAGAGGGTAGTTGTTCTTTAGGCAGGCCTTGTTCAAGTCGGTGAAGTCTATACACATCCTCAACTTGTCGTTCATCTTCTTGACGAGAATCACATTGACGATCTAATCTGGGTAGGAGACTTCCTGGATGAATTTGGCCTCGAGGAGCTTATCAACCTCATCCACAATCGCCTTAGGTCGCTCGGATGCAAAGTTGCGCTTCTTCTATTTCATGGGTCAGCGTTTAAGATCTACACCTAGGCGGTGTTCCATTATCTCAGTATCAATCTCAGGCATATTTATGAGGACCTAGGCAAAGACATCTGCATTCCTCTGTAGAAAGGTGGCGAGCTGCTTTCTGATTTCTTTTAGGTTGGAGCCAATCTGAACAGTATGATCTTCATTTCCATCATTTAAAGGGACTGCAATAAGATCATCAATCGGTTCTCCCCGCTCTTCAGTTAGATTATTATGGACATCAAGTCCATCCACAGGACAGGATTTTGGTTTCCTTCCTCCTTGCAGAGCGATTGTGTAGCCATGATGCGCCAAAGCTTGATCTCCTTTGACTTCTCCGACTCCATAATTCGTTGGAAACTTCATCTTCAAATAATAAGTTGATATCACAGCTTGGAGTGCATTCAACCCAGGTTGACCTAAGATTGCATTGTAGGCAGAGGGAGCCTTTACTACTAAAAAATTAACCTGCGCTTTGGACTATTTTGGATACCGACCTGCCACAACTGATAAAGTAATTATTTCCTCAATTGGTATAGCATCATCGGTGAATCCTTTCAATGGGGAGTTCAAGGTCCCAAGCGACTATCATGTATAGACATTTTGGAGAAAGCATCATAAAATAAGATATCAACAGAGCTTCCATTATCAATTAGAATGCGACGTACATCATAATCAAAATGTTTAAGGTGACTACAACCGTATCATTATGCGGAATTTGAATCTCTTGTGCATCTTCTTCAGTGCAAGCGATGGGTTCTTCAGTCCTCTGCTTCTTCGCCCCCCCGCTGATCCGCTGGCCTCCTCCTGCCAATGTCCTCCAGCGATCGTGTTGATGATTCCAAGCGGGGGCCGATTCTTGCGGTTCATCTCTCCTAGGTGGCTTTGGTTGGGGCAGGGCTCTTGGCTGATCTTCTCTCCTTTCAGGCCGACGTTGCAAGAATCAGTCTAGTCGACCCCGTCTGGTCAGCTCCTCGATCTCGTTTTGGAGCTGGATGCATTCCTCAATATCGTGACCATGATCACGATGATACAGACAGTACTTGTTAGGGTTGCACTTGCTTGGATGAGACCGCATCTTTTCCAGCCTCGGTAGTTGTTTCTTGATTTCCATCAGCACTTAGGTCTTTGGAGCATTGAGGGAAGAGTAGTTGTGAAATCTTCTGAGAGGGCAGTTCTGCCACATCCTTCTGTCTGGGCTTCTTGGGCGATGAGCTCGAGACGGAGTTCGAGTTGGTATGCGTTCTGGAGGAATTCTACAATGCGGTCGAGCTTCACTTGGTTTCTCAACAGTCACGAATTTGTTAGGTTCCCTCGCTTGTTGCCTCCTACAGCCTCTTCATCTTTCAGTTTGATAGTCTCCTTAGCTCGAGCGTAGCTCTCAACCCGGGCTAGCATGTGGGCGAAGTTCCGGGGTACTTCAGGAAGAAGAGATTATTCTTCTGGAGGCCGTCCTTCAGTGTAGCTATAGCAACTGAATGGTTCAAGTTTCGGATCTTTAAAGCAGCAGTATTAAAATGGCTAACGTAAGCTCGGATGGACTCTTCTTTCTGCTTGATGTTGACGAGGGAGCTCGAACCTCGTCTCTGACGTCGACTGCTGATGAAATGAGCCGCAAACTGGTGGCTCATCTGGTCAAAAGAGTAGATGATACCCGGTTTGAGGCCCGAGCACTAATTTCTTGCTGCTTCCTTTAGAGGGAAAAGCTTGGCACAAAATGGCGTCCAGTATGCCATGGAGTAGCATCATGGTTCGAAAGGCTTCAAGGTGGTTGATTGGGTCCGAGATCCCATCGTAACTCTCAAACTTGAGAAGTTTGAAGTTCGATGGGATGGGCTCCTGCATGATCTGGGTAGTGAAGGGTGGATCGGTACAGATGTCATTGCAGATTGATGTAGCATGGCAGAGTTCCTTGAAGGAACCAGATCTAGGGTTTTAGGACTAGATCTTGAAATCTTTTCAAGATCAGGCAGCAGAAGACTAAAGTAAATCAAAATTTATTCATAAAAAATAGAGAATCCCTAGATCTAAGATCCTATTATATGATTATAGCACAAGATTAAATCAGAAATTAAAAACATAAAGAAGAAGAACATGTTGATCATATCAACATGCATCTACACTACATCTAATGCAGGTATGTAATAACATATTAGATCTATATTACCTATGCAAGTTAGATATTTAAAGTTGCTGATCCGGACTTGAGAATGATGCTTTGAGCCGCACATACGTTCGGTCTCTAAGAGCTGTCCACACGAGCCCACGAACCTCGATCAGAAGTCCTATGCAGAAAATCAGCACAGTATGCTAGTACTGTGTTGATCCTTCTTTGATAGTCGATCCGGTGCTTCCTTCTTCAGGATTTGGACTCCAAAAAATAAAAAGAAGAGGAGAGATTTCAGATCTGAGACACTCTCAAATAATCTCAAAAAAGAAGAAGAGAAGAACAAAGCAATCCTAGAAGAAGACCCTCTTCTTCTTCTATGTTCTCTCACCTAGATACTTAGATTAGTGTCTATGAAAACCCAACGCCCAAGAGGTCTCTCACCTTGGTATTGACACGTCCAAAAGCACTCTTCAAGGTCTGGAATATGTCCAAAAATTAGCTCAAAATTCATCATATATAATGAGTTATAGAGGAGTCCTTGTTGGGTCAAATTCTTAGATTAGGAAAGAACCAATATGGCAATTAGTTGGGGCGCCCAATACTTGGGCACCCCTTTCTTTTTTCCGTGGACCACAAGAGAGAGGCGCACAAAAACACTCATAAAGCCACGAAAATTTTAGAGAAATTTCAGGGTTGTGGGCTCCACAAACAAGGAAGAAGTTTTGGTTACAACAAAACTCTATCTAATAGAGTTTGATTTCAAAACAACTAACCTATTTGACTTGGTCCACAATAAGCTTGCCATATAAGAAAGAAAGAGAGCAAGTGGGCATGCGTGAAGGGTTTGGGAGAAGCGGATTCTACGAACAAATAAAAGGAATCAGGCATGGGTAGGGCGTGGGAGTCCAAGTGGCATAAGGTAAGAAGTCCTAGTCTCACTAGAACTTCTATTTTGACATGGTCAAATAAGCTATTTGAACCAAATAAAATCTGAATTAATTCAACCTAATTAGAATAGGTCTTAGTCTAATTAAGATCTTAATTAAATCAGATTTAATTTAGATTTAATTTCTAATCGAATTAGAAATTGGGTTGATACTAGTCCTAATTGAACTAGGACTAGTTCTTCTTTGCAATTGGCTTAACCAATAAACCAATTGGATTTGATCCAATAATTAAGTCCAAACCAAATCTAATTAATTCATATTTAATTAGACTTAAGCTCGGTTCTCTAGCTTAATCAAATTAAGTCAATTAACAATCGAATTGCTAATCAATCCTTCTGCAACATTTGCACTAGGTTAAACATCAATCGTATTGATCGCATAACCTTAGAACGATTCTCAATCATTCATCAACCATCCGATCAGATCGTGAAAATGTATGACCCCATAGGTCCGAACCTAAGCCAGTAGCATAGGAACAGATTCTTGTACCAATCGAAGTGACCATCTAGCAATGGTGTCCGATGGTTGGATAGGTCGAAGTGTAGAACAACATCCTTAGAACTCATGTAGATAAAGTTTTCATATAATTCACCTCCTTGACTAAAATGCTCGTAGGACACCTTAGAGTTAAACTGTCAATTCTGATCAAACTGTCCACATTGTATTTCAAAATATCAAATCCATCTGATGGATTATCCTGGTTAAGGTTTTGCTATATTAAAATACAATGATACATTCTTCTCCAACTCTTGGAGTGGTCAATTCCATCTTGATCACACATTGACTTCTCAAGTACTTGACGGTGCTCAGAAGCCTTTCGTTATTGAATTAGAAATTCAGTTAGTCCAGTATCAAAGCACAATGAGTTGCTTGTAAGCCACTGAGATGATCTCAGGTCTAAGGGACACTTATATCTATAACCCATTTGAGATATTTTCGACAACAGAATGCTCTGAAGTTGGTCACGTTCAATGATGATGTATCCCTACATCTTACCTGTATGTCATACCAGTGTTTCCACACTCCTTGGTTAAGAGGACGACCAATCTATATGGCATGCAGCGACCTATGCTCGATAGATGCTATCGTCCTAATTAACAGCCTATCATTTGGTCGTGAATAGTTTTAAAGACTAATCGATAAATTTTTTCTTTATCGAACCTAAATAGTCTTAACGACTTCATCACAACAATGGAGTTTTTTAGAAGATGAAAAACTTATGATAAAAAATGCCAAAAATATATTTTATTAATTAATGAATCTATTACAATTACAATATAGCTCAACCATTAACAGGCTGACGATTGGCTTTGGAACACATTTTTCAACAATCCTCAATCCGTTGGTTCATCTCTTGGAGCTTTTGATCGAGAATATCCTCTTGATCATGGATCTCAAAGTGCGGCTGACTAAAGGAGGGCAAAGACCTTTCGGGAGTAGAATCATGATCGAAATAGGGGCTTTCTGCTCTCTGCTTTCCCTTTCCAGGGGTTACCGGTCGACTTACCTAGGTGGGCCTTTCCGGTGCTGGATCTCGATGCTCTGACGATGGTTTTTCTGACGGTATTGGTGCCGAAACCTGCTGCATGGCCTGCATTGCTTTTATGAGACCCCTAACCAGTTGCATCAGCAGGTTGAACTGTTCCATATCCATCATTATTGCTGGTGGAGGTTGAGGTGCAGGCGAGTGAGCCGAAATGGGTGGATCTGTTGGTTTTGGGTTAGATCTGGCGGTAAAGGCAGTGGATCACCGGAAAGGAGCCTTCCTGGATGGCATCTTGCTAGAACAAAGAATGATTAGTGGAAAAAGTAGAAGATAGGAAGAAGATGAGCTCGACTGAATACTCCTTTAAGAATAAGGACTCAAAGTTCCTTCCTTTAGTGCCAATCTTGTTGGTGCAGAAAACGAACAGACGTCGGAGTTCGCTGGAGTTGGAGAAGACGAGGTCACCGACGAGACCTGCAAGATGAAGTCTTGGTCAGAGTTGGCTCCGGTAGGACCCTCTGACGGTCAAGTTAGTTCTCTGGCCAATAAAAATGGAGTACTCAGGAGGAATTAGAGCAAAGAGGAGAGCTTAGAGAGAGAGATAACGTATCTGGACGGTTCCTTATATAGACGGAACCTATAACAGAATGATGGTGACAGCTATAACAGAATATCAGAAGGCCGTTTGGGCCACGTAGAGTGAGTTATGGAGAGTGGACTGTCGTTTGTCGTGACTTGTTGGTGGTTGGATTTTATTTGTTGGAGGTCGGACTGATCGAGCTTCGAAGGTCGGCCTTCGCATTGATGATGGCGAGTTCGCAACTGGTTCTGGGTTCGGCTCTTATTGGTGCTGTTTTTGACAGTTTTTAGGAACTCGTCCGCCTTCAAGGTTGGCCGAGAGCGGGCGTGGGCATTCAGACTGGAGGTTAGAGAGGAACGACATGTTCTTCAATGAGGACTGCGGCCAGGCTTTCTTAAAGAAGTTCGGCCGGGATAGCGGAGTTCCAAAATTAACTTGAAGCTAGGACGGGCGAATACTGAGATTCGTCGCTCCTCAGGTGATCATTGTTTACTTTGAGTTGAGGATCGGACTTTTGTTGATAACGAAGTCCTTTTACTGACTCAAATTCGTCCGTCCGAAGTTCTTGGTGTAGAGCTGCCAAAATCTGCAATCCCTAAGGTGGAGTGAAGGAATTCGGCTGGAGAGGAATTCCGCTGGAGAGGAGTTTGGCTGATCAAGATCCCTGATGTGCAATTGGTGAGATCTATCATCTATAGTGAAGGAATTCGGCCGCCTTCAAGGTCGGCCATCAAACAAGGTTGGGTGTGTTGGGATTCAATACTTGGAGGGCCTGTCGTCTATCTCGAGCTAGGGATCAGGATCAGTCGAATGGCAACTCTTTTCATTGCTCAAGTTCGTCTGGCCAAAATTCAGCACGTCTCTAACAGATTCTGTAGTTGTCGGGAGAGCTGAGTGGGTTGGTGCAAAGAAGATCGTTCAACGTACAAGGGTTGAAGGCCGACCTTTTAGGACTAGACCGTGACGGAATAGCAGCTTAGCTGAAGTTTGAACTCAATCATTACTAGTTTAATCAGTACCGTACCAAGGTTAGACGCTCTACTGGACTTCGGTGGGAGCCATTTTACCCCCAACAAGATTATCATGCGTAAATCTCTGCTGATATGGTAAATCAGAGATTATCAATTATCTTGCAGGATTGATTTTGAAATTTATTAAATGAAAATATATTAAGGAAGTGATGAAGCTGACTGAAAAATAAAGGTGGATATATTTATATCACATCGGCAGAGATCTTCAGATTTATTGGTTTATTTTGGCTGAGATAATAGTGGCTGAGAAACTCTATGTATCATATTGGGGGGGTCCCTGATACTGATCCTGGCGAAGATTTCAGCTGATATCTCAAGTGAGATGAAACCCCGGGTGGCAGGAAGGTTACCTAGGGAGTCTCTGTTGCTTTGTCATCTCAATCTCACTGCTTTTAGTGGACCTCTTTTGTTTCTTCAGCACTAATAATTGATATGAGAGCTCTAACAAGAGGATACATACTGTATAATGTAGTATTTGGCTTTTTGTAGTATATTCTAATTAAACTTTATATTCCTGTCACACAATAAGACACCTGATTAAGTGATTATACTGAAGATATTTTCTGATCGGTATATCTCAGGAGTTCCTTTTATCTTTCTAAAGATTTCCATTTCGTCGGATTGTACATGTTCGCTCTTGCTTTGTGCTTGTAACAGGTGTCATGTTAGATATGATTGATGAATGAGTAATGAGTACATGGAGGAGCTTACAAATAATGAGAAATGTTTGAGATGCAGTTTCTTAACAGATGTGATGTTGGATATGATTGATGAATAAGTGATGAGTACGTCGAGGAGCTTTCAAATAATGAGAAATGTTTGATGCAATTTCTGGAAGACCATGTTATTTAAAGAAAGGGAACATTAGGTGGTGGCATTCAAAGGAGAAGCTAAGAACCAAAGCTGGACTAGATGTCTTCTAGTCACTTCTCTTCTAAATCACTTATAAATAATGTAAAATTAGAAGGCAAGAACTAGAAATCAGTTAATATTTTTTCAATGGAGTCTAGCTGTAGTTCAACTGGTAAACAGATATTCTGCATTAATGCTGAAGTTGCTAGTCTAGTGTAATTTCTGAAGTTGAGGAAGTGCAGGACTTTGGTGAAGATGGTCAGCTTGAAACATAAAAATCACTAAGTAACTTATGGTATGTCTGATGAAAATCTGAGAGTTGCCAATGGAGTAGTGAGAATGTGAGAAGGTAGATGATAAACTACTACTGTCAAATCCTAGCTGCATATGCTAGAGTCATAAAGTGATTTCTTTAACCTGTTGAGAGTGGGGGAGGATTTTCTGTAAAGGAGTTTTTTGTATGGAAACACTAACCAACAACTATGTTTTATGACTCTTGATTTAACAATGCCAGTCCCTTCTGGATCAGGTATAAGCTTACCTTTTCATTCCCCTTGCCTCTGATGTAGTCACATGAATCAAAAAATCATCTCTTTATGGTTCACATACAGCTCATGACACACTTCAGTGTTGAACTTGTCAGGCAAATAAATTGTAGGTAGGCCAGGCTAGATCTAGTGCAGACCAGATTTTTTTTTTTGTAGTGACTGTAGATTTTGCAAGCTGAAGCTAGCCCACCTGCTAAATGTCTAGAGTTGGTCTTGCTGCTAAGATTTCTATTCTTCCAAGATTGGGTGATGGAAGTTGAATAGGATGCTAAATTGATTGTTAACCACAGAATAAGTTATTTAGTTATCATCTTACAATACCAAAGAATCTGCACTGTTGTTGAAAGTACATAAATTTTCCTTCCTGTGTATGATGGGCCGGTGAGGGCTCTTCTGATTTCCTTACTACTTTTTAAATGTGTTAGCCATCATCATCAATATGGAAGTTTTGTCCTTCATTTTGAAGCCTAGCCCAACCCTTTCAAAGAAGTTGTAATTGACCACAATTGAAATATGGGAGAACCCTCCCATAATGTCAAATCTCCCTTCTCTCACAGTGTAAGGGTGGGAAAGGAGAACCAAGGTGTAAATGTTTTCTTCTTGACAAATTCATATCTCATTGAAATTCTGGGACAAGGAAAAACATTTTAGGCTCCCTTAATCCAGAGCAATACTAATTCTTTATTGCAGCGAACTCATGGTTTCAAGAAAGGTCAACATTGAATGCATGGGATATCTGTCAAGGAACAGGGAGGATGCCTTATAGAATATTTCGTCCTTCTGACATGGAAAATAGGTCTGTTTAGTGATCTGAAATTGGATTTAGATTTTTAATAGAATAACCGGCAGTGAATTGCATGGATTAAAGTGTCGTCGATGTCAGTTTGCATGGATTGGCATGTAAGATACTGGTGCTATACTGGCATGTACCTGTGCATGCTAGCATTGACATGGCTGCATGCCGTGCTTACTGGTGCATGCCAAGAACTGACATGGCACAACAATGAATGGAATGTGTCATGCTAGTGATAGGACACTACATGAAACCTTAGTGGTGTATGTAAAGCTAGAGATTGGTTGAGGGTTATTTGGTGAAGAGAATAGACAATGAGGAGAATACACAAATATAGTGAGATGTCTGTCTTTAGGAATATGAATTGGTATTGATAATGAGTATGGTTGTGAGGGACAATAGAGTAGTTGAATATAGATAATTATAAGATCAGAAAATAGAATAACTGTTTTATGATCTAAAACTTTGAGAAGATAAGGAATAAATGAAAGAATAGGAGAGATCAGGTCAATTAATCTGGAAGATGAGGTCAGTTTGAAATGAGAAATAGTATTAAATTTTATGCTGAAATGGATAAAATGATAGATGAACTAACTTGCAAGGGAAGCTGAGAATCCTGAGTGGAGATCTGAAGTTCAGGAGTTTCACATGGATGCCAAGAAAAGGGCACTTAGGGACCTTGCCTTTAATTTGATGAAAAATATGACAAAAAATTTTACTATGTCGTAGGAATCCGTTCTCATGAGCCTTTGTTTTCCTGCAACAACTTGCTAGCTCTCATGCCCTACTAACATCAAGCTAATGTGCATGCATATAAAGCAGTTTCATGTTCCTTCTTTTTCCCTAGTTTGTAAATGTGACTGTCAGCCACATGATTCTTGTCTAAACTGTCTAGTTACTTCTACCAACTACTTGCCAGGGCCTTTACCCTATTAGTATCATGTTAGAACTAATGCATATTAAGAAATTGCATACTAGATGCAAATTATGTTTTTCACCATTCTTTTATTTTATGCGGGGCAGGATCACACATATATGCCCTGCAATCCCTGTTTTGTGCTCACCATCCATTGACATGACAAAAGCCATGTTGTAAATCTTCAATTTTAACATATACTGCTTGGCAACGAGCGCACTCTTAAATAATCAACTATTATGGTGGAAATTAAAATGGATTACTTACTAGAGTGGAATGTGCCAACTGGTGTGGGTGGTAAATTAATTGGAGGTTGCCGACCCATGAATTGGGTTTGGGTCCTGCCTTCACCCTGCTGGATTTCTTTCCCTCCTAGTTCTCAAAAAAAAAAAAAAGAAAAGAAAAAAAAAGAATATATATCAGAGTGATCTTTTTTTTTTTTTTTGGAGAAATAAGGACTTGTTATTACATAATTTTGAAACTGATTTGATTGATGATCAATTAAAATGACATAGTAAAGAGTAAGCTTTTTTTTTCCCCCTGTTTTAATTCATTGTAATATCTCAGCATGAACCTATGTTACCTAATTCATTTGGTGCAGGTTCAGATCTAAACTTCTGTAGTCGTTATCCATCAATGAATCTGATTCATTAGGTATATGATTAAAAAAGAAATTTTTTAAGTATTATAACGTGTATGTTAACTTTGATTATAATGAACAGATTTTGGGACTCCTTTGATTAAATTAATAAAAAAAGTAGTGCATATTATTGAGGATAAAATTTATATATCATTCTGTTTTATATAGGACTCATATGTGTCTATATTCAAATAAAATTTTACATGTGAAATTTACGTACTTTTCCAACTTGCTTCACCATGTTGCCTAAATGATCTCATTAATTTATTTCCAATCTTGGACTTGAATCCTGCTTGTACTGGCTTCCACGTTACAAATCCCTTTTGGTTCAAAGACTTGAAAAACCTTAATTCTGAACATCTTATTGGCTAGGTTAAAGGCTCTTCTTTTATCTTTCTCCCTCTCTAAATTATAGCAAACTCTATCTTGAATTGGTTTAGAATGACCAATTTGCTAATTGCTTCTACCTGTGCGGTTTAGGTAACTCCAGCACGAACCTTTAATCTAAATCCAAGCCAAGAATTCAATAATAGGTATTATTTGTCAAATGTTAATTGTCTTGTACATGTTTTTCCTATTACCATATACAGAACACTTTCTTGTTAAATAATCTTCCTTCCCTTTTCAATATTATTTTTCTGGACAAAGAATCATTTTTTTTTTTAATATATTCATGCAAAACTGACTGTTGCATGTATAACATTTCAATTTTTTTCTTTACGCTCCTTTTCAACTCTTAGCACTACTATACAAAATATTATGATTCATATGAACCTTTTCATATCATCCCATGGATTTCAATCAGAAATGTAAAATTTGGGTATATTTCATGTCCTATGCTCCAAGGGGTGCTAATCTTGTTTAATTGTTGGCAAATTAGGAGCAAGAGAAATGTTATGGGTGTAGGTTTAATGGGACGATGTTGGCCCTATTTCCACGATGTTGATCTAACTGATTTTGGCCCAATTTAAGCCTGTAACCATTGTTGGTGTGGTTTAGACACTGTATCTAGGCCCTGATTTTCTAACCTACATGGGTATGAATCCTGTAAAATGGACCTAGCCAGAAATGCTTCAAGTTGATCTGATTAAACCTAACAGAAAAAGTATAAAACAGTTCAAAATGTGTGCTACAGCTAAAAGTACAGAGCAGTTCTTGATCTTCTTGGTTCATAAAGGCAGAACCTACTAATAATCATTTTGTATACTGTGGGGAATAGCCCAATAACTCCAAATATTAGCTCAACATAAAGTGGAACCAGGAGATGGAGTTGGCTTTACATGAGATGCTAGGTCCGATTGCAAGATGGATTAGGTTACTGTTATGCTTGACTGCATGTAGCGCTAATCCATTACATATCAGATGAAGGGAAAAAACCACCACTCTCATTGGAATTTAGAAAGAGAAGGTGAGGGAGAGGTATCTGGAGATTACACTTCAATTCCCTCTTCTAGTTTTAATGGTTATGTAATTTGTAAATAATGAAGCGGATCAGTTTTTAAGTCCATCTATGTGTCTAAGCACAAATTGATGTTATATGCATTCAGTGTCAAAAGATTTTTGTAGAATTATTATGTGTATGTTCATAGATTATATTCTTTTACCTAGTAAATAGTCCAGAAAAGCTAAGATTAATTTTTTTTTTTTTATAGATATTTTTGGTTATTAACCATGAGACGTGTTCTCAATTCTTTTTTGATATTAAAGGTATATTCCTATATTAAGTACAAGTACATGCCAAAACTTAACTTCAGGTTTTGTATGGTAATTTAGTGGTGCGACATATGAAAATAATTTTACATTCCTTCAGTGGGAATGAATATTGAACACAATGACACTCCTTCCTGTTCTCCAATAACATGAATGCTTCTTCATGGTTTAAGAAATATTTATATTTAAAGAAGTCAATGGCTTTCTGTCAATTGCTTAAAGAATAAAGAAGTCAAGCTTGTATTGGATCTTTAGCATGAAGATGTGCTGCAATTCATCAATAGGACATGTTATGCTTGCTCAAAATTATACTATTTATGTGCAAGAATTATATAACTTTCCCAAAAAGGATCATACCAGTTTTGAAGGGAAACTATTCAATACTTGTTGCAAAACCATTTCCACAAAATAAAATAAATATAGTTTTATTATAGATCTTAGAAAATAATGACAATAACCTAATTTATATTTCTGTTGGTGAAGAATTTTGAATATTACCTAGTGTTTGTCAAAACACCATCGACATTATGGACTTTCTGAATCCAGAGGATGGTGGAAGGTTAACAGTCAGTTGTAAGATGAAATCCAAACTATGTTTGGGACCTATTTTGTGATTGGTTGATATGGAATCATAAAGCCAGCCCCGTACAGGCTTGATGCTTATAGTTTTACTTGTCAAGCCTACCAAACTATGAACCATATAAAATTGAACAATAGGGCAGTAAAGTGCTTCATGTTTCAATTTGTCTTTTACTGTTGTGCTTCACACCTTACCATCATATCCAGGACTAGTAGAAAATAGCTATAAAAGCAACTGATATTTTTGATAATATTTATGTCAGACCCTTGCAAAGACTTTGACAGTAACTCAGCTTGCTTATCTGCAAGAGCAATTTGCACTTCTAGGACCAAACAAGAATGGCTACATCTCCTTACAGAACTTAAAGACGGTATATGTTATCTCCTTTTCATGAATTTTTTGCATTCCTCCACGTACTCGATGTTAGTTTGCATTTGCAGGAATTGTTAAAATACTCGACTGAGGCAATGAAGGACTCAAGAGTTCTTGACTTTGCTAACATGGTATGCATCATTACAAAATTTTTATTACTTTGAGCTTCAATTCCTGCAAACCAATATTAAACCTTGCCTTTTCTTTGTATGATAAATACAGGTGAGTTCTCTTCAGTACGGAAAGTTAGATTTTGAGGAATTTGCTGCTGCAGCTATAAGCGTGTATCAGATGGAAGGCCTTGATACTTGGGAGCAACATGCTCGTTGTGCATATGAACTCTTTGAGAAGGATGGAAACAGGCCTATCATGATCGAGGAACTTGCATCGGTATGATTCAAATGGAAAAATTTTACACATCTCTGCATTGTTCGTTCACAGAGTCTAAATTCCTTCGTATATATTGAAATTCTCCTGGCAATCCATTAAGTACTTCAGGGGCACTGATGACTTACTCTCACTAATGATCAACACTATAAGCACCTTCTTCTAGTGGGCTACTTTTCTTTCTTTCTTTCTTTCTTTTCTGTTTTTGCCTTTCAAATTAATCTGATGATTTTTTTGTTTACACCAGGAACTTAGCCTTAGTCCTTCAGTGCCTGTCCATGTTGTTCTGCAAGACTGGGTGAGACATTCTGATGGCAAACTAAGTTTCTTGGGGTTTGTTAAACTTCTACATGGGGTTTCTTCACGCTCGATTCCAAAAGCCTAGCATCATCTGATCTTTCATCAAGCAAGATAGTTTGTGAGCAGCATTCAACAGCTGAATTGTGAGGCATGGAAACTGGAGCAAGCCATTCTATGCATGCTCCTAATCGGGGAAACAGAGATGGATCTAACTGAATCATCATCTATTCAGAGCTCTATCTCTTATTGAGATTTCTTTTTTTTTTGTTTTTTGTTTTGCCACATTGATGGTTAGTGTACTGTAGTTGTTTAGAGAAATGTACAGTTGAGGATGGTAAGGGTGGAAGGCTAAATGCAATTGAGGCTTGGACTGGGTATTTTTTTGTCACGACCTAATATTCAAACTTGATCAAGTCTCTGGTGTGACCGATATAATCATTCAAAATATCAACCAAATTTAAGATCAAAACATTTTTAAAACTTAAATTTTTCAAAAAAGCCAGAATCCAACAGAATGTACTTCAAGTATGTCATAAATCAATATTTAAGATAATCTATTTTACGATTTATTCTCTGATACACAGTATTTTATATTTGATGATATGAATCTAATATATATATATATATATATATATATATATTAAAATGGAGGTTTTTGCCTTCTTTTGATGGATGGGGTTTGAAAAAAAAAAGAAAAAGAGAGAGAGAGAGAGAGAGAGTCACATGTCAAAAGAAGAAAAAGAGAGAGAGAGAGAGTCACATGTCCTATCATCAAAGTATATATATATATATTAAAATGGAGGCTTTTGCATGTATGGGGTTTGAAAAAAAAAAAAAAAAAAATGGGAGTCACATGTCCCGTTGGATGTAAATCTTTTTCTACCAAAGTTCAATAGGATGTCGAGCTTTGAGGTGACTTTATTCGGCGAAGACGATCATGTCTAACTCCAATGATTGAAGAGTTTTAGTTTAGGCATTAAGATTGTAGTCTTTCAATTTGAACTTATCAGCTGAATCTTCTTCTGATTAAAAATTCATCCAAGCTATTTGATGTTGGATCGATATTAGATCAACAAAACTTCTCTCTGGACGAACTCTCGCAATCTATGAAGAGTGGCGGGCCTTTGAATTTTTACACCAAGAACTCTGAATGTGTAAGCAAAAGGACCTCACTTTCTTGCCTTCGGATGCTTTTGAAGATAACTGAGCTTCAAAGCAACGAATATGTTACGAGAGTTTGCAGGTCATCCGTCCATGACAACCTTCCGTCAAGTTCTCACTGATCGATCTTCTCTCAATCGCTAGGTAGGTTCTCTCCAAGCAGACCTTCTTTCGCTCCATCTAGATAAGATTTTTCAATTGACCTCCTTCGGATCAATCTTTTTTTGGATGCCAGACAAGCTTCCTTCAGTCGATCTTCTTTTGGTCGATCTCCTTCCGGAAGTCGGTTGATTTTCTTCTCGTCAATCCCTGTCCACCTGAACTTCTCGCATTAGTTGAGAAGGACTTCGTCATTTATATATACTCCTCCAGTAGACCTCCATCCAGATTCCTCCAGCAAATCTATTGTTGGATTCTTCCAGCAGTCAAGCTCTTTTCGGACTCTCTCAGCTGTCGAACTCTCCCTATAATCAGGCTTCTTCAAGGTTCTCTCTAGTTGTCAAGAAGAGTTTTCTCCAGCCAAACTTCTTGAAGTTACCAAGAAGCACTCCTTCTAGTGGAATTTTCTATGGTTATCTGGAAAGACCTCGTCATCTATGCAAGTTCAGCTCCCAACCTGCATGCTAACGATCTTAAAGGAGTTCAAACTCTCCCGGAATCGACGAAACTCGAAGCCCTTAGCCACCAGTACCTACTACCTCCAAACTTCAGCTATCAAATTCTAACAGACTGACGCGTCATGACAATGAATACCATTTTCCATAACAAACTCCACGTGTCTCCAAGCGGCCTACTACCAGACGGTTATGGCAATCACTTTCAGTTTGTTACAGGCTTCGTCTATAAAAGGAACCCTCCATATATGTTTTCTCCAAGCTCTCTTCTTCTTCTCGACACTCTACTACTTTTTTTTCCTGAGCACTCTATTTTTGTTGGTCGAAAGAGCTGACTTGATCGTTGGAGGGTTTTGCCAGAGCCACCACCTCCGATTTCGGTTGAGACTTATTTTGTAGGATACCGACGATGACTTCCTCCTCTCCGACTTCAGTATGGATTCCAGCATCAACTAGATTTCGCACTAACGAATTGGTGCTAGAGGAAGGGCAGCTCTTTCTCTTGAGGTTTTCTTGTTCTTAAAGGAGTGTTCAGCAAAGATCTCGCTTCTTCTCCCTCGGAGTCCTTTTCTAGCTGATCTCACGAGGATACCTCCCAGGAAGGCCTTGACTTGGTAGTCAACCACCTCCGTGGGTAGATCTGATCCAGATTTGCCTGTCCCTATCTCATCCCTAGCATCTCAGATTTCGTCGATAGCAATGGTGGATGCAGAGCAATTTAACCTGCTGGTCCAGTAGATTAGGGGCCTGACTGAAGCATTGCAGGCCATGCAGCAGCAGCGGCCTGCAGTGCCGATCCGACTAGAGCAAGCTTCTCCAAAATCCTAGGATCCAATCTGGGGATGACCGACTTGGACGAGTCGATTGATAATTTTTGGAAAAGAGAAGCAGAGGATAGAGAGCTCTTGCTTCGATCATGATTCAACCCCTAGGGAGACTTTGCCTCCATTTAGTCAGAAGACTTTAGAGATCCACGACCATGAGGATCTCCTGGATCGAAACTATAAGAAATGAACCAACAGATCGAGAAACTCCACCATGCTCCCTCCTCTCATGGTAATGATATCTGCACCGATCCTCCTTTCTCTCATCAAATAATGCAGGAACTAATCCCACCGAACTTCAAGCTTTTCCAATTCGAGAGCTACGACAAGACTACTAATTTGATTGATCACTTGGAGGCCTTTCGAACCATGATGCTGCTCTATGGCATGTCAGATGCCATCCTATATCGAGTTTTTCCATCAACCCTGAAGGAAGCAGTGAGAAATCGGTACTCAGCCCTCAAGCTAGGTATAATCTTTTCCTTCGATCAGATGGGCTATTAGTTTGCAGCTCATTTTATCAGTAGCCAACATCCTCGACGAGGCTTGGACTCTCTCATCAACATCAAGTAGAGGAAGGAGGAATCCATATGGATCTATTGTTAGATATATGTGCCCTAGAAGCCAGAATTAATTGACACTTGTAATACACTTCTAGGGGCAAAATTGTAATTATGACTATAATCAATAAAATGGATTATTTTCTATCACATATGTGTATTTAGTGTCTGTGATACATCCTTTGAGTTAATGGTAATGATAATTCATATTTTCAAGAGTTGAAAATTTAAGACATGAATAATCATTATTAACTCATAAAATGCTTCCGACCATAGGATCATCACGAGGATAGTGATTGATCCGAAAGGTTGGTGTATAATCACTTTTTTTTAGTAGATGAGTCTTAAGTCTATGATGTGGAGATATCGGAGTGAGAGTACAGGTACTTGTTAGAGAACGAGGGCATTGAGCGTGACCACCTCGAGTAGTCATTAGGAAGTCTACCTTCTCATCAATGACTGACTCGATGCTGCAGTGGTGTGTCTAGTTCTTTAATCTGAGGTGCATCGACAGTTCATCTTGAAAGTGTTATAGTTTGACTACACCATTACTCGATCTCCTAGCCACATTGAATCCTGAGGTGTATGTTGGCTATGACATGTTCATTGTAGAAACTGGATTGCATCAAGATGGAATCTATTTATCTCGGTGGTAGAGGAGCAGCCCTATGATGATTATGAGAATCAAGTCCGAAAGCCCATGGCCATGGCAGAGTGAAATAATAGAAAGAGTTTCTATTTAGATTTTCACATCGGACTTGAATCAAATGATTACATCATATGATAGAAACTAGGGTTTGAAGTTTACCTTAACCCTAATCTGATCGAAGCTCAAGATAGAAGAACTTAATCACACAGATAGCTGCACCAAGAGGTTCACATTCAGCTCTAATGGGTTGCCACCATATACTGCTAGGTGTCACTGATGGATTTTGGGAGCAATTAGAATGATTTAGATGATCAATCATCCTAGCTGTTCGAATCAAAAGAGTTCTAATCCATCGAAAGAAGTTTTGATGACGTCGATGATAGAGATCATGACATATCCCATTACCATACAGAGCTGAAGCTAACTGGGTCACACAAACAAGAGTTTGAATCTGGTGATCACCAATTGAACTGATCCAGTTCAATTGATCTGAATGAGATTCAATTAGGTTCAAAAAAATCATGCTAGCACTCGATTGAACCTAACGTTCTTCTTTTACTATCATAAATAGTTGTCCTGACTGAGCCAAAGGAGTTTGTGCTCATTCAGAGGCCTTCACCTGATCTGACTGGAGTCTGTCCAGATCAAAAAAGGGTTATCTTATTTTGTAAGATAATACCTGCCATTTTGGTCACCTGCTATTTTTCGTCTTTGACTTTGGTCAAAAATTGATCTTTGACTGATCAAATATTGACCATTGACACTTTGACTTTTGTTTACGTGTCACACACCTATTGGAGAGCTAGTGAGGGCCTGTCCCCCTGCCAAAACCTGGCAAGAAGGAGGGCGCACGCCACCCTTGGCGTGTGCCCAAGCTGGAGGCGCCCAGGAGTCCCTGTTGGATAGGGACTCCATCTCCCTTTTGGATTTCGATTAGAGTTCTCCTAAGAACCAACTTTGACTGGTCTTAGGCGCCATCTAAGAATCCAAGGAACTATATTTCCAACAATCAGATTTAGATCTGATTTCATAAAGGGTTGTGATTGGTTGGGAAGAAGAGGAGTTGGATCACGCTTAGTCTATAAATAAGATCCTGCGCCCAACTCAAATTAACATTGGAAAGAAATTCAATTCCCACGCCCCAAGGTCTCCTCTCCCCTCTTCCTCCATGCCAAACCCACCTTCTCCCTCTCCTCTCCACGTCCAAACAGGTTTGGATTCTTGGTTGGTGCAATCCAGATGAGAGAAAGGCGATTGAAAACTAGAAGGCTGTGCTGCTGCAAAGGATGACTGTTGATCTTCAAAAGGTATTTTGAAGATCCTCCAGATTAGATCTAGATCTAATTTTTGGAGACGTGATAGAGAAGAATAGGATCTCCAGATCCAGTCCGAGTGGATACTGGTAGAGGTCAGGCGCTTGCGTGGCTAGATCCAGAACCTTCCACTGCATATAGGATCATCAACGGGTAATAGGATTACCTAACATCAAGATAGATTAAATTTGATTTAATTTATTTAGATTTTATTTTTATTATTAAAATAATAAAAATCAGATCTGAAATATCTCAGATCTGATTAGGATCAAAGAAATTTTTTTTTGAAATATATCTCTTGATCGAATCAGATCTGAACGAACCTGGTCCGAAAAATCAGAATTCTCCTTCATCTATGTTATCCATTTTAATGCTGCTGCATTGAAGGTCCAAAACTTGGACCAATCTATTGTAATGGTCACACTGAAGGACGATCTTCAAATGAATGATCTGCTATTCTCCCTAAAGAAGAAGTACCCCAAAAAATTTTGCTGATATGCTGGCTCGGGCTGAAGGGTATGCTCGAACAGAAAAGACCTTCAAGGCCAAGGATATTGAAGTCGTGAAAGAGCGGCGAGCAGGTAAATCAAGTATGCCCATTACTGATGTAAAGTCGAGTGAAGCTCAGCTGCGCTCCCAAACTTCTCTCGGATGTAAGCGAGCCTGAACTTCTCCTCGAACTTGAAGGCAAAGAAGTATAGACAGAAGAGCATGGTGGGGCTCCTCTCTTAGAAGGTTTCACAACTATGCTCCCCTCAATGCTCCAAAAATCTAAGTTCTGATGAAAATCAAGGAGCAGCTGTCGAGGTCGGAGAGGATGCACTTTCATTTTGGCAAGCCCAATCCCAATAAATACTGTCTCTACCATCGTGATTACGATCACGATACTCAGGAATGCATTCAGCTCCAACACAAGATCGAGGAGCTTATTAGGCGGGGTTGGTTGGGCTAATTTTTGAGATGTTGATCAGAAGTGAGGAAAGATCGACCAAGAGCGCTATCGCAATCAGAGCCGTTAAGGAGAGAGGAGCAATAAGGAGATCGACTTTTGCTTGGCATCATCAACACCATCTTTGGGAGACTTCGATGAGGGGAGGCTAGCTGATTGGCGAAGTCCATGAAAAGGCGAAGAACTAAGAAGCCCATAGCTTTCATCGATGAGGATGCCCAAGGAGTTCAGTTCTTGCACAAGATGTGGTTGTAAATTTTTTAAATATTGCTGATTATGATGTGCGCCATATTCTAATAGATAATGGAAGTTCTGCTAATGTTTTATTTTACAATGCTTTCTCTAAAATGTCTATACCCAATAACCGCCTGAGATCCATGAACTCTCCATTGGTGGGCTTCACTAGCGATGCTGTGCTGGTTGAAGGAATGATAACGCTATCTGTAGCTGTAGGACAATATCCAAAATAGGTCAGGGCATAGGTCGACTTTTTGATGGTAAAGGCCTCGTCTGCCTACAACGTAATTTTCAACTGATCTGGTCTAAATGCACTTAGGGCTGTGGTGTCAATCTACTATTTAAAAGTGAAGTTCTCGACAAGCTATGGAATCGAGAAGATTAGGGGAGATCAAGCTTTGGCCAAGCACTGTTACTCCATCGCCTTACAAAAGAGTAACCATCTCGACCCTTGCCCAGTTGATGGGCTGGATGTCCGCGATGATCTTACTGAGGAGCAGGGTGAACCCATGGAGGATCTCATGGCCATTAAAATGATGGAAATACAGAACACACAATGCAGATCGACTCCAGCTTGGATGAGGAAGTTCGGAAGCAGCTCATTGCCTTCCTATGGAAGAATGTCGACATCTTCGCTTGGGTCCTAATGGATGCCAGGAATTAATGCCAAGATCATGGAACACCAGCTAGCTGTTGATCCCAAATACAGGCTGGTTAAAGAAAAAATTCGAGGCCATGCACCAGAAAGGCAGAAGGCGATAGCGAAAGAAGTGGATAAACTTCTCAAAATTGGATTCATCCGAGAAGTCCACTATCTAGGTTAGGTTTCTAATGTGGTCCTAATCAAGAAGGCCAACAATAAATGGAGAATGTGTATCAACTTTAAGAAGCTGAACAAGGCCTATCCAAAGGATAGCTATCCCTATCCAGAATTGATTAACTAGTGGATGCAATCTCGGGCCATGAGCTCCTCACCTTTATGGATGCCTTTTTTGGCTACTATCAAATTCGGATGGCATCAGAGGACGAGGAGAAAACTATCTTTATTATTGATCATGGTCTTTATTGTTACAGGGTCATGCCCTTCGGACTTAAAAATGTAGGCGCAACCTACCAATGCCTGATCAATAAAATCTTCAAAGAGCAGATTGATCATAACATGAAAGTCTACGTGGATGATATGCTTGTCAAGAGTTAGATCTCATCCAATCATATCGCCAATCTTGAAGAGACCTTCAATACCCTTTGAAGATACAAGATGAAACTGAACCCGACTAAATGCGCCTTCGGAGTGACCTCAGAAAAATTCTTGGAGTTCATGATCTCAAGAAGGAGGATCGAGGCTAATCTAGAGAAGATCTGAGCCATCCAGAAAATGACCATTCTAAAATTAATAAAAGAAGATCAGCGCCTGGCTGGAAAGGTGGCATCCTTAAATGGTTTTATCTCGAAGTCGGTCGAGCAATATATGCCTTTCTTTTAGGTCCTCAAGCAATCGAAGAACTTCTGCTGAACGATAGAGTGCCAACAAACATTCGAAGAATTCAAGAGCTACCTTGGTTCGCCCCCACTGTTGGCAAAGCCTGAGCCTAAAGAAGAATTATTTTTGTACCTAGCGGTCTCTCCTGCAGTCCTAGCAGCGGTCCTAGTCAAGAAAGAGGCAAAAGTGTAGCGGTCGATCTATTACATGAGTGGAGTCTTGAGAGATGCGGAGATCAAGTACACTAAATTGAAAAAATTAACTTATGCTCTTCTGATTGCAGCTAGGAGACTCCGATCCTAATTTCAGGGGCATACCATAACACTCCTCACCGACCAACTAATCAAGTAGTCCTTCATTAAACAGATGTGTCTGAAATAGTAGTGAAATAGGCAATTAAACTTACAGAATTTGATATCAACTTTCAACCTCGGCCATCAATCAAAGTCCAAATATTGATAGATTTTATAGTGAAGTATACCATTTCAGATGAAGCCGAGCTTGAACAGAATGAAACCAGCATTTCACGATTGCAGTCAAGCTCCTCTGAAGAAAGAACCGACCTTTCTGAAAGTTTTTGGGCCTTATATATTGATGGCTCATCTAATGCTTTTGGTGCGGGCGCAGGACTGATCTTGGTTAATCCAGAGGAAGTCATTGTTGAATATGCACTATGCTTTGAGTTTTCTACGACTAATAATGGGGCTGAATATAAAGTTCTGATCGTAGGATTAAAAATAGCTAAAGAGTTGAAAGTGGATCGGCTCTAGGTCTACAGTGATTTTTAATTGGTGGTCGGACAAGTTGGTGGCAATTATGAGGCTCGAGAAGAAAGCATGATAAACTATCTCGAGCAAGTGAAGAACCTGATCCTGACATTCAACCATTTTGACGTCAAGCAGATCCCAAGAGCAGAAAACACTAGGATCGACCTTCTCTCTAAGTTGGCAATGTTGGCCCCAACTGAATTGCCCAAGAAAGTCTTCTTCAAAGTCTTGAAAAACCCAAGCTCAGAAGAGTGACAGTCTATAATGTAGGTTGACCACGAGCCATGTTGGATTGACCCACTGGTTGCTTATCTTAAAGATGGAGTTCTTCCTTATGATCCAAAAGAAGCTTAAAAACTTAGAAATCGAGCCTTCTGATATATTCTGTATAAAGACAAGCTGTATAAAAGATCATATTTCTTACCGCTCTTGAGATATCTCCGATCTTCAGAAGCTGATTTTGCGTTATGGGAGGTGCATTAAAGAATCTGTGGAAGTTATGTAGGGGTCAGATCCTTATCACACAGACTACTTTGATAAGGTTACTATTGATTGATGTTGTACCATGATTTTATAGAATATGTTAGAAAATATGATCGTTGTTAAAGAAATGCAAATATCCAAAGACAACCGACTTTCAAGCTTACATCCTTGAGCGCCCCATGGCCATTTGCATAATAGGGCATGGATATACTTGAACCTTTTTTTATGGCATCTGGACAGCGAAAGTTTCTCTTGGTAGCAATCGACTATTTTACAAAATGGGTTGAGGCCAAGCCTTTGGTGAAAATCATTGAAGCAAAAGTGTAGGACTTTATCTGAAAGTCGATTATTTATAGATTTGGCTTGCCTCGAATCCTCATAACAGATAATGGACGATAATTTGCTAGAATAAAGTTTATCGAGTTTTGTGAAGACTTAAATATCTTTCACCATTTTATATCAGTAGCCCATCCACAGGCAAACGGCGAAGTCGAAGTAACTAATAGAACCCTGCTCTAGGGTATCAAAGCAAGACTTGAGAGACTTCCTTTGTCTTAGCCTTTGGAACAGAAGCAATCGTCCCAATAGAACTCAAGCTCCCATCAGCACGAGTTATGGCATTCAATGAGCAACGAAACTTACAAAACCTCAGGGCAAACCTCAACTTATTGAAGAAAAAATTAAAAAAAAACTCAAATTCGGATGGTAGCCCATAAGCAAAAAGTAGCTCTCTACTATAACTTTAAAGTCAAAGGCAAAATATTTAGAGTGGAAGACTTAGTACTTTGGCGAGCAGTCATTTCTCAGCCTCAAAATCAGAGGAAGCTCGCCGTACATTGGAAAGAACCCTACGAGGTCAAGAATATTGTCCAACCCGGGATATATTACCTGAAGAAGCTCAGAGGAGCCGATCTATCCCGATCGTGGAACTCGAAAAATCTATGGATGTATTATCGATGACTTGATCGTAATAAAATTTTTCTACTTTAACACCCAGATCCTTGTTACAAATCTATAATTATAGAAACATCTTTCCAAATTTAACCATGCGACAAAGGCGGCTACGTTAGGAAGAGGAGGAGAATCTCGTCCTAACATGAGCAAAGCTGAAGACCTTATTAATTTAAAGATGAGATGAGGGAAGAGGTCCTTCCAACGGTCCTAATGCACCTCTACGATCATGTTAGAAACAGGCAGAGAACCTCATCCTAATGTGAGCAAAGTCGAAGGCCTCATTAATTTAAGATGAGATGAGGAGAGAGGCCCTTCTAGCGGTCCTAATGCACTCCTAAGGCCATGTTAGGAACAGGAGGAGAACCTCATTCTAACATGAGCAAAGTCGAAGGTCTTGTTAATCTAAGATGAGATGATGGAAGAGGTCCTTCGAACGGCTCTAATGCACCCCTACAGTCATATTAGGAATAGGAGGAGAACCTCATCCTAACGTGAGCAAAGTCGAAGGCCTCATTAATCTAAGATGAGATGAGGGAAGAGGCCCTTCCAGTGGTCCTAATATGCTCCTATGTTCATATTAGAAATAGGAGGAGAACCTCATCCTAACGTGAGCAAAGTCGAAGGCCTCGTTAATCTATGACGAGATGAGAGAAGAGGCCATTCTAGTGGCCCTAATGTGCCCCTGTGTTTATGTTAGGGATAGGAAAAGAATCTCGTCCTAACGTGAACGACGCTAAAAGCCTTGTTAAACTGAGATGAGATGACGGAAGAGGCCCCATCAATGGCCCTAACATATCCCTACGATTGTGCAAGAAGTAGAAGAGAATCTTGTTCTAACATGAGGAAGGCCAAGGCCTCGTTAATCTAAAATGAAGAAAAGAAAAAAATCATATTGGCGACCCTTATATGTATCTCCCCTGCGGTTATGTCAAATACGAACGGAGAGCCCTGCCCAAGTTCATAGAAGGGATCTCAGCTCGTCATCCATAACAAGTATCTCATTAGAAGAAAAATGAGATGAAGAAAGCAGACATTAACCAGCATCAAATTCGTATAAGACAATAAAGAAAAGGATACCATTTTATTGCAAATATTAAGTTTATTACAAGCAAAATAATGGTCTATAAGATCGGTTATAAAAGTAAGAAAGAAAGGGCCAAAGCTCTAAGAGGGATCTAACTCCTCAAACTTTGGATTGCTAGTCATCACCAAGGACTCCTTTAGGCTGGCAACCTCCTCCTCGAGCTTCTTTCTCCTTATCAAGTTATTGCAGAACATTCTATCAGCCTTTCGATAGTTCTCTTCAGATTCATGCAACCTTCTCCTCAAAACTTTCGACTCAACCTCAGCATCCTTGATAGCTTGTTGTTCACAAACCAACTGAAGCTTCAATCGCTGAACTTCAGCTTTCTCAATCCTGATTTAGTTTGCCTGCAAACCTCTTTAAGGAGGCGATCTCTTCCGACTCCCTACTTATACCGGATTGATGACTATCGGCGAGCTGCTGCCGAAGTTGGGCCACCTCACTATTGACCGTTCAAAACTGGTGCTCAAGCTCAGATATCCTCTTACACCAGCCCAACCAGTAGTTATTGTAGGCGGACTCAGCATCAAGTAGCTACTTCTAGAGTATAGAGAACCTTTAAGACCAATCCCACTCATATTGGACTTTATCAGAGGACCATGGCAAACTTCCTTCCAACAGTCAAATTTTCTCTTTCGCCTTCTTAAGATCAACTTCGAGAGAGCCGACCTTCGTAGTTAATGCCTAGGACTTATCAGTGGTGCTTTTCTTAAGTTTGGCCAACTCTTTCTCAAAGTTATCCTTCTTGATGTTGAAGCTCACAGAGTCTTTCATGTGTAACTTATGGAGATGAGTGACCTCAATTATCATTTTTAAAGCATTTTTTCTAGATCTTTAAAGTTCATCTTCTATCTTCTTCAACTTGTTCTTTAGGTGATGAACCTCCTTCTTTAAACTTTTGATTATGGATTTTAGAGGGATGCCTTGAGATAGTGGCTCGGCATCATTTGGAGATGATTGGCCTTGACTACGATCGCAAGAAGAATTCTGAATGACATTCGCCATGGCACAAGTGTAAAAGAAAGAAAGTTTATTTTTATTTCTTAAAATATTTGAGTGCACCAAAAAGAAAATAAAAAAAAGTATAAGTAATCAGAGATTTTTGACCTCAGCTAATTCAGCGGTAGGTGAGGTCAGTGCATTCCTTGTGGTCTCAGGCTCGGCTGCAGGTCCTGGAGCTTTAGGGGTGGATTTAGTAATAGGAGAGGCCTTAGTGTTAGAAGTGCCGGCCTCTTCACTGGGCTCGTCTATCAGAAGGTCGAGATCTATCTCTAGAAAGTTCTTCGCAATCCTTCCTATGTAGATCTCAAATCCCTCCAGAAAAGCCTCCTAGACGAAGGCAATTTTGATGTTCTCCATTGCTTTGGAGGACTTGAAGTTCTTGACAGCCCTCTCCTTCTCGATGCCGACCTCCTCATCAGCCTTCTTTTTTTTATCCTTTGAAAGAGTCAAGGCTGCCCTCAGCTCTGCGGAAACCTTCTCCTCTCTCCTTAATGCTTCTTGAAGGCGATCAGCTTCCACAATTTGTCCCTCCAAGGTCGTCTTCAAATGTTCAACCTTGGCCTGAATCCTCTCTATCTCCATTTGAGCCTCATGGAGGGCCTTGGAGAACTTGACTTGATGGAGATCGGCCACCTTTGAATGGGCAAACAAGTAATATCCTAGCTGTAGGATAGAAGAAAATTAAGTTAGAGCTCTGAGAATGCATCCCACATTCGATCAAGTTTGAAGGTATTAATTACCTCGAAGAAGGCAGCAAAGGACTCATCAACCCTTTCGACATCCTCCTTTCCAACCTTTTTATCTACAATATGCGGAAGGATGCTACCCTTCATCAGGGATTGGATAATATTTCGATCATCCAAAGAAGCTCGCTCTTGACTGGAGCCCTCACGACTCAAGTTTCCAACCATCCTCCTTATCCTTTTTTTGATGACATCCTTTTTCTTCTTCTTCTTCTCGATGACCTCGCACTGTTTGGGAGGTTCGAGGGTCGCATCCGCTTGGGGTAGAGTCAAAATTGGTGCCGCCACATTGGCCTCCAGGATAGGCGCTGTTTGGATCGGCACGGCCAAGATTGGCTCATCAATATGAGCCTTTTTTGATATTTTTTCAATGGAGCTGCCCTTCTTCTTGAGGGATTTAATCCCCACGATTAGATAATTTTGTTTTTTAGGAGTCATTTCTATAGAAGAAAAAAATTTAAGTCAGAAAAAGAAAGAAGACTGTACATAATTGACAGGCCCTAAAGAACTACCTGTTGGGTTGAGAGTACTAAGACCGAAATTGAATAAGGTCTGATTATCTAGCAACTTGAAGATTGGAGGAGTTTGGTAGTTCTTTAGCTTATTGATCGAATCCTGATCCTCTTTCTCAAGTTCGGGAGTTCGATGGATGGAATCCCTAATGTCGCCCCATGAAGGAAGTCCTAGCTCTAAAGAAGGACATGAGATAAAGAAGAACTTCTTCTTCTAGTTGTGAATGGAAGAAGAGGCATCCGTGAGTAATCTCTTCTTGTCGAACTAGGAAGATATGTACCACCAATCTTTGGTGATTGGGTGATGCTTGAAGGTGAAGAAGTTGTGGAATAAGGAGATGGAAGGTCGGACATCGATCATAGTACACAAGAAGAAAAATCTTATGATAAATCTAAAGAAGTTTGGTGCCATAGCGATGGAGAAAATGTTTAAGGACTTGAATAAGTAGATTATAAAAGAAGGTATCGATATCCGAAGTCCTGCCCTGAGGGTTTCAACATATAAACAAGTTCGGCCAGGAGGAGAAGAATAAGCTCGGTCATTTGGACCAAGGAGTTCAAATTCATAATCAGAAGAAATTTTGAATTGGATCCTAATTAGTGAAAGATATTCAGGCCGAAGTTTGCATGGGATGGTATCAGGAATAAAGGATGACCGAGGTATTTCTACAAATTAGGGATCCTTATGAGGAAGATCCATTAAAATCAAATGAGCCAAACTTCCAGAATCAGTCGATCAGAATTCTTTAGAGAATATGAAGATCAAACCAAAGTGAAGAAAATTCTCAAAAAAATTAAAGAAAATAGAATCCAAAACTTTCTTGAAGAAACCGAATGAGTAGAGATACTAAAAGATACAAGTAATCACAAAGAGGAATTCAAAAACTGACCTAAATCGATGGGGAATAACAAAGAGGCGGTAAGCTCAATGAAAAATGAAGGAGAGAACCCCCAGGAATTGAAGAAAATGATGGAAGGTACTGGTGCTCTGGAACAAAAGAAAGAAGGAGACCAGAGGGAAAGAGAGGAGACCTGAGCAAGATGAAACCCCTAAGGAAGAAGAGCTTAAATAGTCATGAGTGTCCAAGATGGTTATGATTGCAGGTCTCCACTAATCAACCTCGGGTCGATGCATGTCTCACTCGTCATAGTGGCAGATTGACAATCGGTAGAACCTTTATTACGACGTACCTAGAGCAGCGCTTTGATGGAAATTCCAATAATTTATCTTTCTGGGTCATCTCATATTTAAGAAGTTTCGACACTAGCGTAGAAAAAGTCAGGATCAGTTGCACTATTGGCGCGAGAAAAGAAAAAGGACTTTGGCACTATATTACTTTACTCCTTTCGTTTAAATTTCGAACTCATGAGTAGGGAGACTTGTGTTGGGTGTAAATCCTTTCCTACCAAAGTCCAATAGGATGCCGAGCCTTGAGGTGACTTCATCCGGTGAAGACGACCATGCCTAACTCCAACGATTAAAGAGTTTTAGCTTAGGTGCCAAGACTGCAGTCCTCCAACCTGAATTTATCGGTCGATCTTCTTCACTCCGATTCCTAGCTCCTTTGGATAGTTCCAGAACCTACAGGGCATTATAAATTTTGCCCAGATGAGTTTGAACGATGATGGCAGTCCCTAGATAGCTGAGTAAAGGGCCTTATCATGGTCTGGTTCGGTCGACCTCGATGCTACTTGAATCTCCTTCTGACTAAAAATCCATCTAAGCTATTTGATGTTGGATCGATGCTGGATCAATAAAACTTCTCTCTGAACAAGCTCCTGCAATCTACGAAGAGTGGCGAAACTCTGAATTCCTACACCAAGGATTCTGAATACGTAAGCAAAAGGACCATGCCTCCTTTTATTAGCCTTCAGACGCCCTTGAAGGTAGCTGAGCTTTAAAGCAATGGATAGGTTATGAGAGTTTTCAGGTCATCTGCCCATGACAACCTCCCGTCAGGTTCTCACTAGCTGATCTTTCCTCAATCACTTGGTAGGTTCTATCCAAGCAGACCTCCTTCCACTCCATCCAGACAAGATTCCTCAATCGACCTCCTTCTGATCAATCTTTTTTCAGATGCTAGACAAGCTCCCTTCAGCCGACCTTCTTTCAGTCGATCTCCTCCTAGAAGCTGGTTGATTTTTTTCTCGTCAACCCCTATCTACCTAAACTTCTTGCATCAGCTAGGGAGGACTTTATCGTTTATGTATACTCCTCCAGTAGACCTCCATCCAGATTCCTCCAGCAAATCTATTATCGAATTCTTCCAGCAGTCAAACTCCTTTCGGACTCTTCCAGTTGTTGGACTGCTCCTACAATCAGGCTTCTTCAAGGCTCTCTCTAGTTGTTAAGAAGAGTTTTCTCTGGTCGAACTTCTTGAAGTTATCAAGAAGCACTCCTTCCAGTGGAATTTTCTATAATTATCTAGAAAGACCTCATCATCTCTGCAAGTTTAGCTCCTAACCTATGCACTAATGATCTTAAAGGAGTTCAAACTCTCCTGGAATCAACGAAGCTCGAAGCCCTTACCACCAACACCTACTTCCTCCAAACTTCAGCTATCAAATCCCGATGGACTGGCGTGTCATGACAACGAACGTCACTCTCCATAACAAACTCCACGTGACCCCAAGCAGCCTACTACCAGATGGTTATGGCAGTCAATTTTAGTTTATTATAGGCTCTATCTATAAACGAGATCCTCCAGATATATTTTCTCCAGGCTCTCTTCTCCTTCTCGACACTCTACTACTTTCTTTCCTGAGCACTCCATTTTTGTTGATCAAAAGAGCTGACTTGATCGTCGGAAGATCTTGCTAGAGCCACCATCCCTGACTTCGATCGAGACTTGTTTTGCAGGATGTCGATGATGACTTTCTTCTCTTCGACTCCAGCATGGATTTCGATATCAATTAGATTTCGCACCAACATATCCTATCATCAAAGCTTACCTAGTTGTCCACTCCAAGCCTCCCACCTGATTGAGAGTTTTAAGGATGGAAAAAGTGGAATTTAAAAATTAGGGGAAAATATAGGAAAAATCAATGAAAACAAGGAACGAATCATTCCAAACCTTAATCAACTTTCCATCGTCTATGCCGCTCCAATCCTTCCATCCGATTAAGACTCCTAAGGATGGAAAACATAGAAAAATTTGGGCAAGGTAGGAAAAATCAATGAAAACAAGGCAAAGATGGAAAAAAGTTGAAAGGTAAGATCTTTTTCCATATGGACGGAGGTTGTAGCGGTGGCAGGAAGGTGGGACTAGTAGAGGGTGTAGGTGATAGAGTTGGTGTGGGAGAGATTGTAGAGGTGGAGGTTAGGGAAGTCGGTGGCTCCGACGGTGGTGAGGAAAGGGGAGAGGGCGAGGACGGAATTGATAGTGGAGAAGTGGGTGAGGGCGGTAATGCAGTGGTGAAGGATGGGGTCAAAAGTAGTGATCTTGCTATCATGGGCGATGAGGAGAGAGCTCGAGGGGGTGGCAGAGATGGCGGATGGAGGGTCGCAGTTGGGGAGGGGGAGGGTGAGGGAGCAGCGAAGGGCAAAGGGGTCGAAGAGGGAAGGATTAGAAAAAAGAAATTCCATGCATCGCTTGGGTTATAAGCTAGTATAACATGAAAACTATGCTTTTGGAACCGCTTCTCAAGTCATTAGATCCAGAAAGGCAACTTAAAGGAATCAAGACCACTTCTTCAAATGTCTAGTGGAGTCAGTCCACTATCCCTCTAAAAATCAAGTAATGGACAAGGTAAGCTACAAATCCCAGAAAGTAATCTTCTACAATAGTTCAAAAATTAGATTTGGTTCCTTAAAATAAAATAAAATCAAAAGTCCTAATAAAAAAAAAGCACCATTATGGTGAGAGTCAAAACACATGATCGTTAAGAAGTGTTCAAATAATTTGCATTAGATCATTAGTCACATATATTTAGAAAGTTTAGGCAACAACTAATTGAATCACTTTGGTAATAAAACTTCTAGAAATTAAAATCTTTCAATCATAAAGAACTTGTTCAAAATACATTTTATATCAACTTTTGGTATTTTAAGTTTCACATTATCTTATTAGGTTTCACCTTTTTTATTTTTGATGAAAAGGGAGGCATCATGCCTTGAGTCAAGCCTTAAAACATTTTGATATTTTAGGGTTTCACATGATATTATAAGATTTCACTCATACCCTCAAGGCCACTAGTATCTTCATTGCTAGCCTAAGTGAGAACTCATCATCTTGCTGCTTATGGAAATGAGACTGCTCTTATTCTTAGGGGTTACTCATACTAGTTGCTAAAGGATCCACATCTAATCTAGGGTTTCCTCATCGATATCAAGTGAGGCCATTGATGCACCACTATGGTTGGGAGTCCATATATATCTTAATTAGCAAATCAAATGAGGTTGCAACTACTATCCAGATGGAGGTTCAGGATCGATTGTTATCTTTTGTCCTTTGTTAAGCATCTTGAAAATCTCTTTCTTGACTAGTTTTGGGAGGCTTTTTCTTGATTCTTTGTACAACCTATAAGTATCAAGAACTTCTCCGAAAAGCATGTTTTCAAGTTTTCATTACTATCAAATGTACTTAGATATTTTGGCATCATCAAAATCAATCCTTGGATCAATATAAGCCTTTTATAGATTTTGAAATAAATTAATATTAGAAATTGGTTTGTTAATTAATTAAATTTTAGATTTTAATTATTTTAATTATCTCCTTTTTGACATAATTGATATTATGTTGGAATGTCTTACATGGTTGTGGAGAAAATTTTCCATGAAAATGCAATGGTCACCATGAATCCTGCTCATGATTTTGAGTCAGGGCATGACATAGTTGATGATGAATATGTTGCTTCAAGTTATATAAGAGAAATTGTAGATAATTGTAAGACAAATTTTAAAAAAAAGAAAATATCAAGCTAATATTTTCATTAGGAAAAAATTGATGGTGTCATTTTATATCCCTATGTTATTCCAACAATTCAACTTTGTGCTCCATTTTAGTATACTTAGTTCCAATCATACCTTAATTCTTATTCAAATAAAGTTTCTAATACTTATATATCCTATGAATTGAATAGTCTTCTTGACATTATAGGTCTTCTAACATTGGACATATATCAACTTCAACAAAAGACTTTTAGGGTATGTAATTTGTTTGAAAAAGAGTACTTCATTCAAAATGATCTATATCCAATAAAATTAATTAGGAAATAATTTTTCATGGTCATGTTCCTATGTGGTAAACATATGAAAAACAAAAGTAAAAATTGTACCCCATATGTCGCATAGGTTATATGCTAGTTTTATACTCTTTTCTTAGTCACATATTTGGCTTCATACTATGGTCACCCTTAAAAGTTAAAATTAAGTGTTTTTAAAACTATATATATATATGTTAAGCTTATCATAAATTATTTTGAATAAAATGCAGTCAAATACAAGATGAAACAACTTGCTAGATTTTGAACCATTTGGAGTGAGTGCTGTAACTACTAAACTATAACCTGCCTAATTTGCTAATCTTGTTAGATATTACAGCACTAGTACATTGCTACAAATCCACTCTGTTGATCTAAGGAATGATCTTGATGAATACAAAATATTTGAGTATATGATGAAATTAGTAGTTTGTTAAAATATATATTGTGAAAGTTTTGAGAAGCTAACATCAATCTAAGAATATCCAAGCAATTATAAAATTTGAGGCCAAACAAAGCAAGTTTGGGAAGCTACAGTGTTAGAAAAGTGATTGTTGAAACCAAACATCAATTCCAAATTTTGAAGAGATTACTTCAGCATGCAAGATCTCAAGTGGCATATAACTATGAGTCGATCCCAAGTTCTGCAAGTTGACTCCCTCAGGACAAGATAGAAAGCTATATTTTTTAACCTAATTCTTGAGCCAACTCCCTCAAACTATAAGCTGACCCTTAGTGAACTTCAAGTCAACCCCAAGTTAGCCGAGTTGACTCTCTCAAACCAGACAAAGATGTGTCAAAATAGATTTGATCCCAATTTAATCTCAAGTTAGCCTGTGTTGACCCCTAGTCAACTTTGTGTCAACCTCAAATTGATTTGAGTCGACTCTACTATATCTAACAGCTCTAATGGTTACTTTTGCAGAAGCTACAGAAATATGTAGAAAGCTTCCAATGGCTAGTTCCAGCCTTTTAATGGATAAAAATCTATTTTTGGACTTTCTAAAATCCTTAAATGCTTACCAAACACATTGAAGAAGGAATAGAAGAATGAGAAAAAAAATGAAAATCTATGATACATCAAGCGTTTCATTCAAAAGAGTTTTTGCTTCCCAACTACCAAACTCTTGAGATTTTAGAGGGTTTCAAGTAGAAGAAAAAGAGCATTTATTATCAAGTTTCCTCAACAACATTCTCTCGAGCTTTAACAACTTTTTCATTTGCTCTTTAGGAGCTCTTTCTTGTACTTTAATACACACTTACTTTCTACTATAACAAGTTTCAATTGGGATTGAAACTTAAGAAAAAGATCAATCCAAGCCTTGAGTTGGGTTGTATCTTTGTACAAGTCTAAGAGTGTTTTGACTGTTGACCCTATGATTAATTTTGATGACCACAAAATATTAAGTAAAAATATCATTAATCATGTATTTGAAGGTTGAATGTAGGATTTTTTAAATGATCATATTGAAGAACATCTTCTCAAAATACCAAGTTAAAGTACTTAAAAGAGCAAATTTTCATAAATTTGGATGGCTCATTATAAAAAAAATAAATATCATTTAAAAGCGTTAGGGTTAAAAAATTCAAGTTTGAGAGACAAAAATATGAAAAGAATGAAGTTGAAAAGATTTTGAGTCGACTCTTGATGCGTGCGTGGGCGAGTGACTCCGAACAGAAAATTTCAGGATTGTGCGATTTTGGAAAAATGGGCGTAACTTCCTCAATACAGGTCGGATTGACCCAATTCCAAAAGTCACAGATCAAGGACTCGTAGATCTACAACTTTTGTGTTTTGAGTTTTCCACAAATAAGCTCTGTGGGGTGAGCGATTCTGGGAGGAAGTGGATGAGGCACTGTGTTTGTGGGGATGTGTGTAACTCGAGGATATGGAAGGTTTATCACCTAAGCCTAAAGGCACAAGCCACCAGCCAAGGATGAAGGACCGAGATAGTTGCAGTTCACCACCAAGGCTTAAAGAAAATTCCACCGGCCAAGGATAAAGAACTGTTTGATTCACCACCAACAACGTTGGATAAAGAATCGAGATAATAATTCAACTCACAAAGAGGAATTTTCATTCATTCAACCAGTCTGATTACAAAATGAGAATATGTCTCATTATATAGATATTAGACTCAGAATTGAAAACAACATGGGAACTACCCAAACATTAAAGACTAAACAAAACAGAAATAGCATTAAAGGTCTAGGAACTAGGGAATGCAATAAATGACATGGGGACTAGGAGTCTTATCTCTTCAGCCTTCAAAATTCGTCCACCAACAATAACTAGCAAATAAATGACATGGGGACTAGGAGTCTTATCTCTTCAGCCTTCAAAATTCGTCCACCAACAATAACTAGCAAATATCTACTTCCAAAGAGTATTAAATCACTATGGAACTGATCCTGAATAACTCCCCTTTGATATATCATCGATCAGCAACGAATTCTGATATTGGTATCATCATTCCTTAACCCATCGAAGCAAGTTGTAACCGAAGTTAGTCTTGGCATGAATAAGTACCGATAGTGTTTGTTTTGCCGAAGGAATCTGCTCAGGACTTAAGGATTGATCAGTAGTCTCGGATGCTCCCGCATCAACTCTAGAAGATTTTGAGTCTACTCTAGTATGTTGGAAGAAGACTAGCATAGGCTTGAGTCGACTCATGAATAGTATAAGCCATCTCTATCAGAGAAAATAAAAAGCTACATTTTCAGAATCTCAGCTCGGGTCGACCCCTAAAAACCTCAGGACATCTAGAGTCAACCTTTGAGGAATTGGGGTCGACCCTTGGTACAGGATAGCACAAATAGCTAGATTTCTGCACTATTCCAATGGCTAGTTTTTTTTATTTCAATGGCTATTCCAACTCTTTCAATAGTCAAAACTTATTCTTTAGCCTCTTTCAAGTCTATTAAAAGTTAGAAAATCATTTGAAAAGTAAGAGAAAATAATTGAAAAGAGAAATCGGTCAATTTGTGAGTGCTACATTGAACATCTTTGAAAACAGAAAAAAAGAATTTTTGTGCATAGATTTTAGTGAGCTTTCAAGATCAATCTTCTCTATCATCAATAACATCCTCCTAAGTATCAAAAAAAAGAAGTCAAGCCTTAAAAGAGCAACTCTTCATCTACTTTCTCTGAGCCAAAAAGAGTTCTATTTTTCTATTTTCTTTTGTACTAAAATTCACATTCTTTGTATTTTATTTTCTTTACAAGTTTCTTTGGAAAAAAGAAATTTAGGATAAAGGCTCATCGAAGTCTAAAATTGGATATTGTAGATTTTGGTTGGTGAGCCCATAAAACTAACTGGATTGATTCTAAGCTCGAAAAATAATTGGTATATAGGTTTTGGTTGGTGATTCTGAATAATCAACTAAATTTATTGCTACCTTCTGGACAATATTGAGAGAGTAGTTTTGGTTGATTTTCATTGACAAAAATCATTTGTATTTGATTATGAGCCTAAGTAAAATAATTGAGCTATAATCTTTGGGGGATTATAGTGAAATTCCTAAAAGAATACTTGGGCAGTGGATATAAATGTTGAGTTTGGCACCAAACTGCTATAAAACTTTGTGTTTGTGTGTACTCTTACTAATTTCTATCTTGCTTTCATTTGCATCTCTATACTTTTAGTTTTAATTCATTGCTTCTACTACATGTTCACTTTGCATACTTTAACTTGAGTATTAACTTGCTTTAGTTTTTGGATAACCCAATTCGCCCCTCCTATTAAGTTGTCTATTTGGACAATAAATGGTATTAGAGCTTAGTACTCAGTCCCTTTTGATCTAATGATCAAGAGTTAAAGATCAGATGGCAGCCCAAATTGGATTGTCTCTTGCTAAAAAGCAATCTATGAACCGACCCTCACTATTTAATGGCATTAATTATACCTATCAGAAAGCATGCATATGCATCTTCATTCAAATACTTGATTATGATCTATGGAGTATTATAATTAATGGACCACATACACATACTACCATTATAGATGGCATTGTTACTCCTAAAACTAAAAAGAACTTAGATAAGAAGATATGCTAGCTCAATGCAAAGTCCATGAATGTATTATATATTATCTACTAATACACGATCAATTAGTGTTTGGACAAAAATTTTTCTATCATCCCATTTTGAGGACTCATGGAAATATCTCGGATAGTACCATAATCCATTTTACATACAATAATATGTTGAACTACTTCAACAAATCTGTACATGAGGTATCCGGCATTTGATGTTCGTACAGCAGTATCTACAACTCCTTTGCAAGCTTCATAGCAGAAAATTATATATTCTATCAAAGAAAGTCCTTCACATAAATTGCTTTGAATAGGTGAATCAATCATTTATCCTTGAGATCGAACATTAATCCTCTCATTGCAGAAAAATATGCAGGGTTTCATGCTTGAATTTTAAAACATTTTTGAAATAAAATGCAGCGAAAGATGTAGATTAAACTATTTAATCTATAATAGCATGTAATCTAATTACTAAACCCTATATCTAGGATCTATAACATGTCATAATGCATACATAAATTAAAAAATAAATATTTTGGTATTGATCAAATCAATACCCTAGATCTAGAATAATTCTAGATCTAAACCCTATACCTCATCAAGGTGAGAGAAGAGATCAAATCTCTTACCTTCGTGTGGGTCGAGAATTTTATGGTTGAATTTTGTTATTGCCTTCGGAGCTGCACACGCGTTCGACCTTACAGAAAGTCCAGATGAGGCTGCAACATAAATTGAAGGTTCATCGAATGAAGATTCACTCGAAATACTAGCTTTTCGCGGATTCCTCTTGATGGTTAATCTAAAAAATTATTCTTCGGATCTCTTGAACACTCTAAGAGATAAAGAATAAGAGAAGGAATAAGAGAGAAATCCAATCCTTGGACCTCCCAAAAATCAAAAACAAAAGGGGCTAAGAAAAGGTCCTGAGAGAAGACACATCTTCTTTTTTCAGGTCATCAACTATTGATGTCCTAAATCGGCCTACATACCTAGACAAGAGAAGACCTTCTCCTCTAGTATTTTTCACATATCTAGATCTCTTTTCCTCTGATTTTTCTCATAGAAAAAAATATATAAAAATGGATAAGAAGGGCTTTCAAAGAAATCATAAGAGAAGACTTTCTTCTTTTCTTTTTCTCTCATCAGGACATGATCAAATCATGTCCAAAAGAGACCTCCATGCCCCAAACTCCTTGGAGCATTCACCCGCATGCCCTCTTCCTATCTCTCTCTCTTAAATTTTTTATCACATAAAAATACATAAAAGAATAAGAAGAAAATACTTAAAAGAAAAATAAGAGAAGATAATCTTCTCTTACCTTTGTCTTCATCAAGACATCAACATTTGATGTCCAAAAGAAATCTTCTTCCTCCAAGATGTATGGCGCCCAAAACCCCATGCCCTCTCTCCTTTTTCTTCTGCTTTTTTGCATGGAATCCTAGGTAATTTTGATGCCATCTCCTATCTAATAGGAGGCACCACAAAAATAGGGAAGACTAGGTCAAATGACCTAGTCAAATTTGGAAGTTTTGGGGCGTCCAAGTTGGACGCCCCTTCTAATTTTTCTATGTGAGGACTAGGAAACCACGCACAAACCTGGAGAGAAAAAGGGTGACAAAATAAAAGATGGGCATGGAGAAAATTGGCACAAGAGGAAAGGAGGTGTTTTGAGTTTTAAGGACTCTAAAAAATAGAATCCATATCAAAACAACTTTCCAAGTTTGATCAAATCAAATTAAATTCCAATTAACTAGAATATGAGGCATGGAAGGCCTTTCATTAGCATGAGAAATCTCATGCCAATAATGAAAAAATATGGCATGAATTTTATTCTTTTAGGTGCAAGAAAAGTGAGAGAGTCCCAGTCCAACTAGGACTCCTCCTATTTGACTAGATCAAAATAATTTTAAATCTAATTAAAATAAGATTAGTACAAGCCTAATTATGGATGATCCTAATACAACTAAAAATCTAATTAAGTTAGGTTTAAATCATATTAAAATTTAATTTAAATCCTAACTTAATTAGAAATTAGGTACACTCAAATCCTAGTCCAACTAGAAATTGATTTTTTCTTGCAATTGGTTTACCCAATAAATCAATTAGACTTAATCCAATTAAGTCCAAACCAATTTTAATTAAATCTAATTTAATTAAACTTAATCTCAACTTGATTACTCAATTAGATTGAGTTAATTAGCAATCCAATTGCTAATCGATCCTCCTATAATACTTGCATTAGGTCAAACATCAATCATATTGATAGTTTGATCTTAGAATGATTCTCAATCATCGATTAACTATCTAATCAGATTACAACCTCTAATATGTGTAATTTCATAGGTTCAAATCTAAGTTGATAGCATAGGAATGAATTCCTGTACCAGTCAAAGTAACCATCTAGTAATAGTTTCCAACATCCAGATAGGTCGAATATATGCAAAACAACATTCTTAGAACCCTAGCCCATGGTTATCACTCTTTGACCAATAATGCTTAAGACAACTTCGAATACGCTGTCAACACTCATACAAGTCATCTCTATTGTGTCTTAAAATTTTGCAAATCTCGTAACTCCTCACGAGGATTACCCAGGCCTAGGTTTTGCTAAATTGATACACAATGAGTCATTCTTTTCTTAAAGTTAATCAGGAGTGGTCAATCCTATCATGACTCACACATCGACTTCACAAGTACTTGACTGTACCTAAAAATCTTCCAAACCTATATTAGAAATACATGCAGTCTGGCATCAAAGTACAATAAGTTGCTTGCAAGTTATCATGGTAATCTCAGATTGGAGGGACACTTATATCCATTGATCTTAGCTAGCTATTCTTGATAATAGAGTGCTACATTGATCACGTTCAATGCAGATATACTCCTACATCTCATCTGAATGCCATACCAGTATCTCCATACTACTTGATTATGAGGACAACCAACGTATATGGCATATAGCGACCTACACTTGATAAGTTATCATCCTTATTAATAACTTATCATTTGATTATAAATAATTTAAAAACCATCCGACAAATCTTTTTTTATCGATTGATTGTGGTTCTAAGAACTTCATAATTTAGGAGTTCATTTAAGAAAGATAGAACTTTTATGATGAACTAACCAAATAACTATTATTATTAGATAATTCATATACTAATTCCAATCATCTACCACTTAAATGATTGGCTTTAGGACATATTTTTCAATAACTCTCACTTGGACTAAAGCCAATCAGAATGATATCAAATATCCTATCTTCCACTTGAATTTGTAGAATTTCTTAGTTTCGAGGCCTTAGCAAATGGGTCGGTCAAGTTCTCCTATTTTATCGATCTTTCAAAAATTGACATCACCCTGATCTAAAAATAAAGATGACATCACCCTGAGCTATGGCTCCAATGCTATGATAGGATTGGACCATTGGTGGAGGGTGCCACTCTCAACCTGCTAATGAATCTCAACAACTATGCAGCTTACATGGCAACATCATATGCCACGATGTACTCTACATCACTAATTGAATAGGCTACAGTATCCTGCTTGAAACTTTTTTAGTAGATTGCTCCTGTAATTAGGATATGACCTGATACTCTCTTACTATTATCTTAATCTGACTAAAAATTGAAATAAAAATATCTACAAGTTTTAAGTCAGTATCTCTATATTTGAGTCACTAGATTTTAGTATTTTTTAAATACTTAAGTATTGTCTGTACAATCTTTCAATGATTCTCACTTAGATCAGACTGGTATCTGCTTACTATTCTTAGTGAGTATATCATATCTAATCTTGAACATGGAGAAATTAGATGACAGTCAAACCTTTATTTCTTGCAATGCTGGAATGTCATTCTCGATTAACAGAATTTCATCCATAGACAATATAAGGAATAACACTATAGAACATTTTGCCCAATTACAATTGTAGGGTTTGTCTTTGTTCATAACAAAGACATACGTTCAAAATGTATGTTCAATCTCTAAGATGATAGTCAGACGGGCTTTATAGGTCCTTACCTTTCCGTCTATGCTACTCTAATTCTTTTTGAAAATTCATTTATACCCAATGGATTTTATCCCTTTAGGTGAATCAACTAGTGTCCATACACTATTGATTTTCATGGACTTCAATTTGGATTATACGGCTCCAAGCCATTTCTTAGAGTCAGACCACTACATTGCATCCCTATAGATGATCGAATCCTTATTGTTCTGATCGAGCTCAACAGGATCGCCATTCCAGACTAAGATATTGAAGTATCTATCTAGCTAATATGGTACTCTATCGGATCTCCTTAAAGATGCCATTTTAATGGACTCCAGATTTGATCTGATCAAATCTGGTTCATAGGTTTACTAGATTATGTTGGTTCATTTTCTATCAGTTAAACTTTTTCAAGTTCAACTTAATAGGCATCAGTTCCTTCTCTAAGAAACTTCTATCTAAAAGGAATAACCTACTGCTGATGAACATCTAATATTCTTCAGTATGGTAGAATTAATAACTCTTAAACAATTATTGGGCCAGGATCCAAATTTATTTGTGTGTAAACCTATAACATAGGCTGATCAACTCCAAATCCAAAGGTAAGAGAGTCTAGGTCTACGCTCGATCCATATCCCATATAGAATCTTTACAATAGATTTACTCGATATAAATTTTCAGAGTAAAACTAGTAGTCACAAGAGCACAATCTTGAAATAGACAGATAAGTAAACCCTATCATGGATTAAACCATATCCAACAAAGTTCAATTTCTTCTTTTAGATACACTATATTCTAAAAAGAAATTTATTGAGAAAAAATCCTATTCTCTCCTAGATATGTCACAACTTATTGAATAAGTATTCGCTTCTTCGATCTGATCAAAGAGTTCCAATATCTTTTTTCATTTATTTTTTTTATTATTAAATTATTTGAATATTTTAAATGATTTAGATAAGATGCATCCATGCTTAGATAGATCATCTGTAATGAAATATTAATACCTTTCTTTGGCACTTAAGTGGTCCACGACATCACTATGTATGAGACTTAGAACTTTATTGGCTCCTTCATCTTTTTTAGTAAAAGATGACTTTGTCATCTTCACAGGAAGACAAGACTCATAAGCTATCAATAATTCACAATCATTGATGTCGAGATTTTTCTCTCAAGCTAATCCATTTATCTTGTTCTTGTCAAGATGACTAAGCTTATAATGCCAAAGATATAATCTAACTTGAATGTTTATTAAATATGTATATTACACTTAATAGATTGTATAAATATTAAATATTATTTTTTATTATCTATGTATTATTATAATATTATTCATAATATATAATATCATAATAATCTTTTTTATTGATAAATGATAACCATCTCTGACCAAAAGGCCAACAGAGATCATATTTATCATAAACGATGGACAATAGTGACAATCACTCAAAATGACATCTATTGAAAATAAGCTTGATAATTACTAAAGCTAGGATTAGAATAGAACTTTCATCCTCAACGTTCAGATATTTCTCATCATTTTCAAATATTTTACTTACCTATAGTTCTTGCAATGAATTGCATAGGATTACCGGTGTCCAATACCCAAGTAGTAGAATTTTAAACAAAAAAATTTTAAGGTGTTATTATATAACATCCTTGATGAGCAACTCTTGCTTCTTTCTCTTGTTCAGCCTATTATGGTAAAGGAAAGTAAGACAATTCTTTTTCCTATGACCTTGCTTCTAATATTAGAAGCATTTGCTTATTTTGGGTCAATATTAGACTGATTGTTTTGACTGGACTTAGAAGCCCCAATACGAACCTATTCGTACTATTGAACCAAATTCAACTTTCGATACTAATTATCGAAGTTGGATCCCATAAGTCATCATTGTCTGATAGTGATTGGAGCAATTAAGGTTTAGTCTTATTTTGTGAGAAAAGAGAACATATACCTAATATATATGAATTATTTTAAATCTAGAGACTTGGACTTTAGTCTTAAGGTTCTTCTACTATTTTATTCAAATTGATAGCCTCTATCTCCAACTCGAAAAATTACTTTAATTTTCTAGTAGATACTAGAATCTACATAGACTACACACAAGCCCGACTTTGGTCAGTTAACCCATGTGCATCTATGGATGGATTCATTAATCAATTATTTCTTCAAATAATTTTTAATAATTTAATTTTATCCTAGAAACCTAATCAATAGGCTTTGGCTTCTACTGTAAGGATCCGGTTAGGTCCAACCATTAACAAGATCATACTTGGTGCATATAACTAGCAAATGATTAAGCCCAATTTTGGTTGGCCAACCTAACCACCATTAGAGAGACACTTCCAAGTTATCATATTATGAATGATAATTTTATTAGTCAATAAGCACCAAGCCTTCGGACCTCTAGTGATTAGTTAATGGATCCATTATCATCCAACTTAATGGAAGGCTATGACTCAGTTATCTCCATAACTTTATCATTTTAAGAATCTAATAATTTTAAAAAATTTAAATAATTAATGATTTAAGGATAGAAAAGATATGGACTAATTTGCTCCCACTGACTTCACCAAGTTAAGTCTTTCTATTGACTTCTTAAGTCTTTGACATGGATTAGGATCAATATCGGTCCATGGGCACCTAAATCAATCTCACTGAATAAAATTAGTCTCACCAATTTTTTATATGACATGGGTTAGCATGAATCAATGAGCAACCTAATCAAGATCTGATTAACTATATTGGCCAAGTAAGTAAGATCGATGGGAGGATTTACCAAGGTTTGCCTTAGAGACCATAAAAAATGGACTGTCAATTAAAAACCATCGATCTGAAAATCCCAGACTTACCTTAGATACTAATCGATTTATCAATTTTGATTTGATCTGTCTAAAGACTCTGGCTCAACCACTGAGCCACGATCAGTATCAATTTATTAAATGTATGGACTTTGATCAACTACAACTATTGAAGTGATCTATAGAAATGACCTAATCCTAATTAACTATTAATTTGATTTGATCAATTTCTTAACTTAGTCCATATTTATTCTAACCCTAGGTCTAGGACCTGATCAAAGCTAACCCATTATCCTTTAATCCATGTTTTATAAAATTATCTTAGGATCTTTAAATCACAAACATAGATCCTAAATAATCACTTAATTCTCAATTAAGTTCAAAGCTTATGGGTTTAGATTTATGAAATCTCAGAACTAATTTCTAATTTGATCATTTAAAATATTTTTAAATTATAAACTTTTTACATTGAATCATATTCAATATATGATTTTAGATCTAATTTATTTTAATATTTAGATCACATCCTAGGATTTTGAATCTAGAGTTTTGTAGAAAGTTAGTTCTCAATTTAAATTCTATAAAATAAATATATCATACATATACATTCAAGATTTAAAATAAAAACTACATATCAGCATATGCAATAAGAAAATCTAGATCTAAACATAAAAATACATCATATGGATCAAATCATAAATCTTTTAAATTTAGATTTAAAATTTAAAAATAAATCATAAATCATTTTAGATCTCATCTAACATATTTATGATTTATTTTGGTCAGCACGTATTAGAACAACCTTTCTATTGTAAGGGATAAACCTTATAGTAGGACAACCTTATAATTAGTATGTTCGATCCGATATTATTTAGATCTAATCTAAATAATTCAAAATAGATCTAACATCTATTTAATTTTAAATTAAAAATTAAAAAAAATATATTATAAAATTATTTAGATTATATCTAACTTATTCATGATTCAAAAATAGATTAGCACATACTAGAATAACCTCTCTACTGTAAGAAGTAAACCTTACAGTAGGATAATCTTTTATAATCAATATGTGCGATCTTTAAAATTTTATTTTTAAATTTATCTTAATACAAACATGATCATATTATAATAGAACCTAGATGCTCTGATACCACTGTAGGAAAATATGCGGGTTTCATGCTTGAATTTCAAAATATTTTTGAAATAAAATATAGTAAAAGATCTAGATTAAACTATTTAATCTATAATTGCATGTAATCTAATTACTAAATCCTATATCTAGGATCTATAATATGTTATAATGCATACATAAATTAGAAAATAAATATTTTCGTATTGACCAAATCAATATCCTAGATCTAAAATAATTTTAGATCTAAACCCAAGATCGCATCTAGGTGAGAGAAGAGATCAAATCTCTTACCTTCGCATGGGTTGAGAACTCTATGGTTGAATTTCATTATTACTTTTAGAGCTATACACGCGTCCGGCCTCTATAGAAAGTTCATACGAGACTACAATACAAATCGAAGGTTCATTGAACGAGGATCCGCTCAAAGTACTAGCTTCTTGCGGATCCCTCCTGATGATTAATCTAAAAAATTATTCTTCAGATCTCTAGAACACTCCAAGAGATGAAGAATAAGAAAGAAATTCAACCCTTGGATCTTCCAAAAATCAAAAACAAAAGGGGCTAAGAAAAGGCCCTGAGAGGAGATACATCTTCTCTTTTTAGGACATCAACCATTAATGTCCTAAATTGGCCTTCATACCAGGATAAGAGAAGACCTTCTACTCTAGTATTTTCTACACATCTAGATCTCTTCTTCTCTAATTTTTCTCATAGAAAAAATCATATAAAAATGAAGAAGAAGGGCTTTCAAAGAAACCCTAAGAGAAGACTTTCTTCTCTTCTTCTTCTCTCTCATCAGGACATGATCAAATCATATCCAAAAGAGACCTTCATGCCCCAACTCCCTGAAGCATTCATCTCCATGCCCTCTTCCTATCTCTCTCTCAGATTTTTTAGCACATAAAAATGCATAAAAGAAAAAGAGGAAAATACTTAAAAGAAAAACAAGAGAAGACAATCTTCTCTTATCTTTGTCTTCATCAAGACATCAACATTTCATGTCCAAAAGAAACCTTCTTCCTCCAAGATGTTTGGCACCCAAAACCCCACGCCCTCTCTTTTTTTTCTTCTACTTTTTTGCATGGAATCCCTGGTACTTTTGATGCCATCTCCTATCTAATAGGAGGCACCACAAAAATAGGGAAGACTAGGTCAAATGACCTAGTCAAACTTGGAAGTTTTGGGGCGTCCAACTCTTGGATGCCGCTTCTCCTAATTTTTCTGCATGAGGACTAGGAAATCATGCACAAACCTAGTGAGAAAAAGGGTGACAAAATAAAAGATGGGCATGGAGAAAATTGGCACAAGAGGAAAGGAGGTGTTTTGAGTTTTAAGGACTCTAAAAAATAGAATCCATATCAAAACAACTTTCCAAGTTTGATCAAATCAAATTAAATTTTAATTAATCAAAATATGGGGCATGGAAGGCCTCTCATTGGTGTGAGAAATATCATGCCAATAATGAAAAAATATGGCATGGGTTTTATTCTTTTAGGTGCAAGGAAAGTGGAAAGTGAGAGAGTCCAAGTCCAACTAGGACTCCTCCTATTTGACTAGATCAAAATAATTTTAAATATAATTAAAATAAGATTAGTGTAAGCTTAATTATAGATGATCGTAGTCCAACTAGAAATCTAATTAAGTTAGATTTAAACTATATTAAAATTTGATTTAAATCCTAACTCAATTAGAAATTAGGTGCACTCAAATCCTAGTCCAACTAGAAATTAATTTTTTCTTGCAATTGGCTTATCCAATAAACTAATTTAACTTAATTTAATTAATTTTAAACTAATTTTAATTAAATTTAATTTATTTAGACTTGATCTCAGCCTGATTGTTCAATCAGATTGAGCCAATTAGCAATCCAATTACTAATTGATCCTCCTGCAATATTTTCATTAGGTCAAACATCAATCGTATTGATAGTTTGACCTTAGAATGATTCTCAATCATCGATTAACTATCTGATCTGGTTACAACCACTAACATGTGTGACTTCATAGGTTCAAACCTAAGCCAGTAGAATAAGAATGAATTTCTATACCAGTCGAAGTAACCATCTAGCAATGGTTGTTGACGTCTAGATAGGTCGAATGTATGCAAAGCAACATTCTTAAAATCCTAGCTTATGATTATCGTATAATTTATTTCTTTGACCAATAATACTCAAGATGACTTTGAGTATGCTGTCAACACTCATACAAGTCATCTGTATTGTGTCTCAAAATTTTGCAAATCCCATGACTTCTCACTAGGATTATCCAGGCCTAAGTTTTGCTAAATTGAAACACTATGAGTCATTCTCTTTCTGAAGCTAATTAGGAGTGGTCAATTTCATCTTGACTCAAACACTGACTTTATAAATACTTGACTATATCCAAAAATCTTTCGAACCTATATTAGAAATACAGGTAGTCCAGCACCAAAGTACAGTGAGTTGCTTGCAAGTCATCATGGTGATCTTAGGTCGGAGAGACACTTATATCCATTGGCTAAAGCTAGCTACTCTTGACAGTAAAGTACTACATTGGTTATATTTAGTGCAGATATACTCCTACATCTTATCTGAATACTATACTAGTGTTTCCACACCATTTGGTTATGAGGAAAATCAACGCATATGGCATACAGCGACTTACACTTGATAAGTTATCATTCTTGTTAATAACTTATCATTTGATTGTGAACAGTTTAAGAACCATTCGATAAATCCTTCTTTATTGATTGATTATGGTTCTAAGAATTTTATCATAATCTAGGAGTTCATTTAATGAAGATAAAACTTTTATGATGAACTAGCCAAATAACTATTATTATTAGATAATTTATATACTAATTTCAATCATTTACCACTTAGATGATTGGCTTTAGGACATATTTTTCAATACTCATACTTACTAATTAGTGCATCTAAGATGCATTTTCTCTAGCTCTCAAAATGGACACCAGATGGATTGGATTAGAAGGATCAATCAAATTCTTAGATCACTATCTAGAGCTTGGGAGGCAAAATTCACTACAATACAAAAAGCTTAAGATCTTAATGCACTGTCTTTGGAAGAGCTACTTGGTTCGCTCATAACTAATGAGTTGACCATGAAACAAAATAATGAAAAAGCTAAGAAAAAAAAGATGATAGCTCTCAAGTTTGTAGCTAAAGAAGAGGAAGAAAGTAAAGATTTAGAAGAAGGAGATGACAATTAGGATATGGCATTGATCAATCAAAGATTCAAAAAAATCATGAGGAAGAAAAGACAAAATTTTAATAAGGAGCCCTGCATAAAAGGTGAATCAAGTATAGAGAAAGAGAAGGAGCAACCCATATTATATGAGTGCAAAAAATTTAGGCACTTTAAGGTGGAGTGTCGTCTTCTGAATAAATCTTCTAAGAAATTCAAGAAGAAAGCAATGATGGCAACTTAGAGTAATAGTGAGGACAATAACTTGGACAAGGAATCTTATGAAGTGGCAAATCCGTGTCCCATGACACATGAGGAGGTAGCTTTTAAACTTAAATTTGATTTTACTTTTGATGAGCTTCACGATGCTTTCTTTGATCCACTAGATAAATTAAAGAAACTTGGTCTTAAAAATAAAGAACTAAAAAGATGTAACCAGGAATTAACCAAAGCAAAAGAAAGTTTTTGAAAGAAAAGAATATTTGTTTTTAGAAAATCACTCTTTAAAGAAAGAAGTTGAAAAACTCAAGACTATAGTTAACAAATTTACTCTTAATTCTAAAAACATTAAATAATTTTGAGCAATCCCCAAAAGGAAAAGAAATTTCTAAAAAACTTCTTTGGGGAACCATCATCAAATCCTTTTTCAAATATCACATGTTTTTGCGGTGGAAAACTTGGAGATACAGTTTATACCTATGGTTTTCGATCATATCAAATTAAGAAAGTGTAGGCCCCAAAAAATGGTACTATTATAACTAACCCAAAAGGACCTAAGAAAATTTGGATATCTAAAATTACAACTTGATTTTCTTTTGTAGGCGTGTTCTATGGTCTAAAAAAAGAAAAAAAGATATAATTTTGGTAGTAGCTATTCAAAGCATATGATGGTGATAGTAACTAAATGAATGTTCACTGCCTTCATGCATCCTCCTCAAGAAATAAATAAATTTTTTTAAAAAATAAATAAAAACTACTTTAGAATAAATATAAATTTTTAGAATAAATAAATTATTAAAAAAATTTTATGGTGATTGTGATGGGATGCATGTAGGGTTTCTAGCTCTACTTTCAAAACTTTTTCAAAAATCAAATGCAGCAAATTTAAAAATTAATCTAATTAATTTTCTAGAGCTATAAATCAAATTTAAAAATCCTACATAACTAGGATCTAATGTGATATGTATGCATGAAAATCTGAAAATAAAACAACATCAACAGTAAAATAATTTTACTACTTTACGTGTTTAGAATATGTTACCTTTGTGCGGGTAGTCGGTCACTGCAATCAAATCACTACCAGAAAGATTTGATCATCGCGACATAGCCACATAGCATGGCCTCCATGGATGGTCCACATGAGGTCTTGGTCTCGATCGGTTCATCTTGAGTGCTAGCTCGATGTAGAACAGTCTTCATGGTTGAATCTTGATCGAATGCTTCGATCTTCCTGAAGAAAAAATTGGGGTTTTCCTGCCGCAGGATGCATTTGATCGGATCAAATTTGCAGTGCAATAAATTTAAAAATTTTCTATGATTCGATTAGATCTGAGAGTTCTAAGATCTAATTAGATTGATCTAAATTTTATAAACAAAATAAAAACAAAATAGTGATAACAATTATCACCGATCGGATAAACCATTTATCCGTTGTGATGATCTAATGGTTGATCCAAGGTTCTGATTGAGCCACGCATGCACCCGACTGTTAGATATATGTGCCCTAGAAGCCAGAATTGGCTGACACTTGTAATACACTTCTAGGGGCAAAATTATAATTTTGACTAAAAAGCAATAAATGGGTTATTTTCTATCACATATGTGTATTTAGTGTCTGTGATACATCCTTTGAGTTAATGGTAATGATAATTCATATTTTCAAGAGTTGAAAATTTAAGACATGAATAATCATTATTAACTCATAAATTGCTCCTGACCATAGGATCATCACGAGGATGGTGATTGATCCGGAAGGTTGGTGTACAATCGCTTCTCTTTAGTAGATGAGTCTTGAGTCTACGGTGTGGAGACACCGGAGCGAGAGTATAGGTACTCGTTAGAGAATGAGGGCACTGAGCGTGACCACCTCGAGTAGTCATTAGGGAGTCTACCTTCTCGTCAATGACTGACTCGATGCTGTAGTAGTGTGTCTGGTTCTTTGACCTGAGATGCATCGGCAGTTCACCTTGAGGGTGTTATAGTTTGACTACACCATTACTCGGTCTCCTAGCCATATAGAACCCTGAGGTGTATGTTGGCTATGACATGTTCATTGTAGGAACTGGATTGCATCAAGATGGAATCTATCTACCTCGGTGGTAGAGGAGTAGCCCTATGATGATCATGAGAATCAAGTCCAGAAATCCATGGCCATGGTAGAGTGAAATAATAGAAAGAGTTTCTATTTAGATTTTCACATTGGACTCGAATCGAATGATTACATCATATGATAGAGACTAGGGTTTGACGAGTTCACCTTAACCCTAATCTGATCGGGGCTCAAGATAGAAGAACTGAATCACACAGGTAGCTGCACCAAGAGGTTCGCATTCAGCTCTGATGGGTTGCCACCATATACTGCTAGGTGTCACTGGTGGATTTTGGGAGCAATTAGAATGATTTAGATGATCGATCATTCTAGCTGTTCGAATCAGAAGAGTTCTGATCCATCGAAAGGAGTTTCGATGATGTCGATGATAGAGATCATGACATATCCCATTACCATACAGAACTGAACCTAACTGGGATCACACAAACAAGGGTTTGAATCTGGTGATCATCAATTGAACTGATCTAGTTCAATTGATCTGAATGAGATTCAATTAGGTTCAAGGAAATCGTGCTAGCACTCGATTGAACCTAACGTTCTTCTTTTGCTATCATAAATAAGTTGTCCTGTCTGAGCCAAAGGAGTTTGTGCTCAAACAGAGGCCTTCATATGGTCTGACTGGAGGTTGTCCAAGTCAGAAAAGGTTGTCTTATTTGTAAGACATTACCTGCCATTTTTGGTCACCTGCCATTTCTTGTTCTTTGACTTTGGTCAAAAGTCTACCTTTGACTGGTCAAACGTTGACCATTGACACTTTGACTTTTGACCACATGTCATGCACCTATTGGAGAGCTGGTGGGGGCCTGTCCCCCTACCAGAACCTGGCAAGGAGAAGGGCGCACGCCACCCTAGGCGTGTGCCCAAGTTGGAGGCGCCTAGGAGTCCTTGTTGGACAAGGACTCCATCTCCTTTTTGGATTCCAATTAGAGTTCTTCTAAGAACCAACTTTGACTGGTCTTAGGCGCCCTCTAAGGAGGAATCCAGGGGACTCTATTCCCACCAATCAGATTTAGATCTGATTTCACAAAGGGTTGTGATTGGTTGGGAGGAAGAGGAGTTGGATCATGCTTAGTCTATAAATAAGACCCTGCGCCCAACTCAGATTCAAAGAAGCAATTCAATTGAGAAACCCCACGCCCCAAGGCTGCCTCTCCCCTCCTTCTCCATGCCATAGTCTCTTCTCCCCTTGCTCTCCACGTCCAAAAGGAGTTTTGGACCTTGGTTGGTGCGATTTAGATCAAAGAAAGGCGATCAAAAATAAGAAGGCTGCGCTGCTGCAAAGGACGACTGCTCATCTTCAAAAGAGTTTTGAAGATCCTCCAGATCAGATCCAGATCTGATTTTTGGAGGTGTGATAGAGAAGAAGAGGATCTTCAGATCCAACCCGAGTGGATACCGGTAGAGGCCAGGCGCTTGCGTGGCTAAGATCCAGAACCTTCCGCTGCAAACAGGATCATCAACAGGGATAATAGGATTACCCAGATCAGGTAAATTAAATTTGATTTAATTTATCTTATTTTAATTTTATTTTATTAAAATAATAAGAATCAGATCTGAAATATATCAAGATCTGATTGGGATCAAGAGAAAAATTTTTGAAATATATCTCTTGATCTGATCAGATCTGAACGAACCTGGACCGAAAAATCAGGATTTCCCTTCAACTGGTATCAGAGCCATGGTTCTAAAATTGTTTAGATCTGATTTTAAATTTATTTTAATCAAAAAATAATTGATTTCAGATGTCACATAAGATGTGATCAGATCTAAAATTAGAAAAAATTAAAATTAAATAATTTGGATCTAAGATTAGAAGATATGCATGACTAGTTCTAGAATAGAATAGTTCTATAGAATAATCTTGCATATTTTTGATTTAATCCGATTAAATCATGTTTTAGATCTTTTTATTTACTATTTTTTGATATTATAAGTATTATAATAACATCTAAAAAATAGCAAATAAAAATTATTAATTTTTGAATATCATATGAGATATGATTGATGCATGTCTAGACTAGTTGTAGAATAGTTCTACATAATTATCTAGATTAGAATTTATTTTGATTAGATCAATTTAAATCTAATTTTTTAGATTATTATGAGATAATTTAGATCTAAAAACATGCATGATTTGATACATGAGATGTATGCAAAATATGCCATGATTAGATCTACTTTATATATGAGATATATGATATAGATATGATATTGTTTTGTAGTATTGAATGTTCCTGATTAAGGCGTTCCTCTTGGCCGTCCGGTCATAAGAACGAAGAAGGGTTTAAAGGCCCTCTCTTCTCATTCGATGGGGTGTTCTTATGATGTGTAGGGGTGCTGCGTGTTCGTCCTTAATCAGAAAAGTAATATCAAACCATCCATATCATATGATGTAATCATTCTGATTCGAGTCCAATGTGAAAATCCTAAATAGAAACTTTTTTCTATTATTTCACCTACCATGGCCATGGATTTCTGGACTGGATCTATGATCATCATAGGGCTACTTCCTCTACCACGAGGTGATAGTAGATTCCATCTTGATGCATCCATTCCTACAATGAACATGCTATAGCCAACATACACCTAGATTCTATATGCTAGGAGATAAGTTATGGTGTAGTCAAACTATAACACCTCAAGTGAACATGCCGATGTCTTAGGTCAAAAGAACTAGACAACACTACAGCATCGAGCTAATCATTTGACGAAGAAGGTAGGCTCCTTTATGACGTGCTGTCACGCTCATTGCTCGTTCTGTATGAGTATCTGTACTCTCACTCCGGTGTCTCCACATCGTAGACTTAAAACTCATTAATCTAAAGAAAGCGATCGTACATTGATCTTCCAGATCAAATCACGCATTCTTGTGATGAATCCTCGATCGAGAGCATCATATGAGTTAATTATGTACTCTTATGTAGTGAAATTCTCATACTTGATTTAGTGTTTATGGCCTATTAACTCATTGGATGTATCATAGATATTTTAATACACATATAGATAGAATAAAAATCCTTTAATTTGTTAAGTCAAAATTATGAAAATGTTCTTAAAAAGTATTTAACAAGTGTCAGCCAATCTACCTTCTCGGACACACATCTAACAAACTTCTACTTGACCTAAAGTCAATTGGCTACAAATCTAAGTCCCATCTTTTTATGGTGGGCTTGGATCTTCTATGAGCCTAAAAGCTTCGTCATTGGTCAACACACATGTCTGTGGAGTTGACCTCTTTTAAACCTCGATGTGTTCCTTCTTGGTATGGTATGGATGAGGTGGAATCATCTTCTTGGAACTCTTCCAACTCAGAGTACCATCAGCACATAGGAATAAACTTTTAGATGTCGACTTTCGATCATCAATATCAGATATAAAGTTTGAGTCCACATACCCCTAGACCTAGAGTTTACTATGTTGAACCTTTTTAGCACCTCCTCTATGTGAAAGACCTAGCATCCTCTTCAGTCTATCTCTATAGATCTTAAAAATAAAAATGAAGGATGCCTTATCTAGGTCTGTCATAGAAAATTTCTTAGATAACCATACTTTGATCTATGTCAGTATGGAAGTATCATTTTCAATCAGGAGGATGTCATCCATGTACAATATGAGAAAGACAACCGCACTCCCACTGACCTTCTTGAACGTACTTGATTTCTCCTCAATTTTGATGAAACCAAATGATTTGATTATATTAAGCATTCCAAGTTTCGAGATGCTCTGGCCTTAAGTCCATGAATGAACGC